>JAINUW010000034.1:0-256389 GCA_020205615.1 Panax quinquefolius
GTGTTGCATAGTGTTTGCATAGTAAAATGTTTTTATATAAATAGAATATATGATATTTTATTTAAAAGATTTTGCTTTAAATATGGACCGATGATTAAAAGTAAATCAATACAGACCGTTCATGGATTAATTACTATGCATTCTATTTTCCTATAAATAGAAGCTCATTCCTTCATTATTTTCTTAATTCAATTCTTTGAAACTCTCTAGAGAGAAATTATAGAGAGAAGCTATAGAGAGAAAATCTATATAGAGAAAGAAGAAGAGTATTACGGGTACTTCACTACTTTGATAGCGGTGTCTTTTTTACGGTAAGGGGTATTATTTGTTGTATTCGTAAGGGATATTATTCGATTTGTATTCATGAAGAGAACTTCATTATTCCATTCATTATTATTTTGTTGGAATAACTTTGTAAAAATGGTATACCCTATACATAACTTTGTATATCTTGGCATACAAACCCTATACTTGGTGAAATCCTTATGTTATTCCATCCTTATTTATTCTATGGAATAACACGTATCCTGTGAATCCCTATACTTGGTGATCTTCTTACATTATTCCATTCTTTATTATTACATTGGAATATCCATGCATGTGTTTTACAGGACCAGTTCCATTGTTTATTATTCCGCATTTATTATTCTCATTGGAATATCACATGCGTATGTGTTTTACACCGCACTGGTTCCATTGTTTATTATTCAGCATTTATTATTACGTTGGATCATCCTGCTTGCGTGAATTTCACCGACTGGTTCCGTTATTATTATTATGTTGGAATAACTTTGTACATGCTAAGTACCGCATGCATGGTGATTTCTTTTGTTATTCCATTCTTTATTATACCCAGTTGGTTAAAACTTTGACTTACATACTCCATGAAATTAGTAGAATATCCTTGATATTTGCGTTTCATCCAAAGATCTTTTCATGGAAATATTCTTCCGATCATTCTTGAATTTTACTCTACAAAATAAAGATCTTGTTGACAATTTGGACGTTACTTAATTCTCGGATAAAATAATTCTTGAACTAGTTTTATTGAATTATTATGTCATTGTCATCATCCTCATGATATATTATGTTATCTTCGCTTACGTGCATAGATGAACTTAGTATGATTATGACCGAGGATCATTCGTTATAATCATGGCTTGTTATAAATGATGTGATAAAGTCCTCGGTGGCTCGTAATGCGTTGATGGATAGTTTTTGGTATGATTATGACCCGGGGGTGATTGGTATAGTCATGACCATTGATAATTTGATGAAAATCCTTGACCTGTAGGGTACGGGGATGATTAGATGTGGTGGTTTATTTATTGTCGAGTCTCAACGATAAAAATTGATGAAAACCTTTAAAACCTAAAAGATAGTAGATTTTATTCTCTACTTGACTCTTTTAATGGATTGCATATTCATTGCAGATTAAACTGGTTGTCTATTGTATTTATCGGTTTAACATCGTTGAAAACTAATGATAATTTATTCGCATTATCTTAGTCATAATATTTTTCTTGGCTAGTTGAGCTCACCTTTCTTTCTTCACTTTTATTCTCGTGAAATGAGAACATAGGCCGACGTAGCTCGGGGAGCGGAGTAATGGTCTAGAGGATAGCATTAGTAGTCCTCACTATTCTACGTGAAATAGTGTGATAATAGTTGTAATGGGGACTCCTTTTGAGTTTGTATAATATCTAGTAGACAATATTTGTATTCAAACTCACGATTTATATCGTATTGCATACCTACAGTTATATTAGTAAGTTGTATTTGAATTTATGTACCATGTAAGTGGCGACCCAAGATGGGTGACGTATACCTAATTTTGGGGCGTCACGATTAAACTTATACAATATAACAAACATCAAGTTTAACTGCAGCAGAACAAGCAATCCATTAGAAGAGTCAATCAAAGAATAAAATCTACTATCTTCTATGATTTAAAAGGTTTTTCATCACTTTTATCGCTGAGACTCATCTCAATAAATAATCCACATCATCAAATCATCCCTGCACTACAGGCCAAGGATATTCTTTAGTATCACGACCACGAATTATCCATGCACTACGGGCCAAAGATAATCGTGTTTTCATTAACGGTCCTGATCATGCCATAAAATATTTATGACACCCCCAAAATAGGTATACATCACCTATTCTGAGTCGCCAAATACATGGTATAGAATATAACAGAATAATAAAAATGGAATAACAGAAGTTCTCCTCATGAATACAAAAGAAATAATACCCCTTACCGTAAAAGAAACTGGATATAGGAAAAGAAAGTTAGCAGACTTCTCTTCTTCTTTCTCTCTATAATTTTCTCTCTCTAGAGTTTCAGTGAATTCGTAAGAAATAATGAAGGAATGAACTTCTATTTATAGAAGAATGGACTGCATAGTAACTGAGATAATCAGATCCTTCCTAGGAAAGGAAAAATAATAAAACAAAACTTATATAATATATTCTATTTATAATCTAATAAAACGAATAACTTTATAAAAGTATTATGTTTTATATAAAAAGCTTTTACTATGTAAAATACTATGCAACACTATGCAGGCACTATGCAATACTATGCATAATAAAATATAATATATTCTAATTATAAATCTAATAAAAGCAGATAACTTTATAAAAGTATTACATTTTATATAAAAAGATTTTACTTATTAGCTTTAATAAAGCGAATAACTTATATAAAAGTATTTTGTTTTATATAAAAGTTTTCCATTTTATTACGTTAATAATACTAATAAAACAAAACTGAGTGACTTCTCACGTAAGCATTAATAATCAATACCGTTTGCTACTATAACCAAAATAGAAAAAATTGAATACTTTTATTTTATAAAATTCGGGGCCTCACAAATGAGGACTTTTACCACATCATTTGTAACATTACGGTCATGATTATAACGAATAATTCTTGGTCATAATCATACCAAGTCCATCTATGCACTATGTGTCATGTAGATGACTTTCAACATTATATAAACATGAGGATGGCGACAATGATATAAGAATTCAATAAAACAAGTTCAAGAATTAATTTGTCCGAGAACCGATAACATCCCAAATTGTCAATATGATACTTCTTGAGAGTAAAATTCAAGAATGCTCAGGAAGAATATTTTCATGAAAAGATCTTTGGATGAAGCACAAATATCAAGGATTTTCCACTAATTTCATGGAGTATAGAAGTCAAAACTTTGACCAATTTGAGTATAATAAAGAATGGAATAACAAAAGAAATTACGTAAATGCGGTACTTCACATAGATAGGTTATTCCAATGGAATAATAAGTAATGAGAACCGGTCGGTGAAATTCGCACTGACAAGATGTTCCAATGAATAATAAAGAATGGAATAACAACAAAAATCACCATAAATGCGGTTGCATGTAGATGAGTTATTCGATAGAATACTAAATAACGAAACCGGTCCGTACGTAAAATGCATGTAGATATGATATTCAGCGGAATAATAAAGGCGAAACCGGTCAGGCGTAAACGCATGCAGACGGGATATTCCAACAGAATAATAAAAGACGGAACCAGTCCGAGCGTAAAATGCCTGCACCAGGATATTCCAATGTAATAATAAAGAATGGAATAATGAAGAATTTCACCAAAGTGTAGGGTAGCAGTGTATATAGGTTATTCAGCGAGAATAATAAAGAATGGAATAATGTAAGTTTTCTTCATGAATACAAAAGAAATAATACCCACTACGAAAGTAAAAGAAACTTGATATCGAGAGTAGTGAAGTAGTGAATATTCTTCTTCTTTTCTCTATAATTTCTCTCTCTAGAGTTTACGTTGAATTCGTAAGAAAATAATGAAGGAATGAGCTTACATTTATGAAGAATGGATGTATAATAACTAATTCATGAACGGTCTAGATTGATTTACTTTTTAATCGGACGGTCCATATTTAAAGCAAAATTTTTTAAATAAAATATAATATATTCTATTTATAATCTAATAAAATGAATAACTTTATAAAAGTATTCTATTTTATATAAAAAAGATTTTACTATACAAAACACTATGCAACACTTGTCACGGGCACTATGTAACACTATGCATAATAAAATATAATATATTCTAATTATTGTCTAATAAAATAGATAACTTTATAAAAGTATTACATTTTATATAAAAAGATTTTATGTTTTATTACGTTAATAATACTAATAAAACAAAACCGAGTGACTTATCACGTAAGCCTTAATAATCAATCTGCAGTAGTGCTACTTATGCAACCATGCGTATTCTTTGTACTTTTTACTACCGAAAGTAGTTCAACAAAGATAACGGTAAAACTTCCGCATGTTATTTTCATAAAAATATTTTTGTCGTTTTCTCAATCAAATAATAATTACATTGTGGGGTCCACCAATGATTGTACCATCGTCATGCGGATATTCCACGACAAAAAGAATATTTCCGACCAATCGAATATAATATGACAACTTGCATACTTTGCAAAATTTGTAAATATTACCCACAACTATAACATTATATCAAATTCATTCCATAATATTCAAAATGATATTTATAGAAAAATTATTTTTATTCATAAAAGTTGAGGTCTTACAATCTCCCTTCATGAAATTTTGCCCTCGAAATTAGGGTGCATGCACGGTATATCGAAGAGGTAAGGATACCTTGATTTCATTTGATTCTAACTCCCAGGTCATTTCCTCAACATCGGTGTTTCTCCACAAAACTTTGACTTGAGGTATAACCTTGGAGCGTAGAATATGTTCCTTCTTATCCAAGATTTGAACATGAACCTCTTCATACGTCAATCTTCCGCTATTTCGTCAGGTTCTAACTCAATATTGTGGTTTGAGTCTTCCACATATTTACGTAACATAGATATGTGAAAAACATTATGAACACGAGACATACTTGACGGTAAAGCGAGTCTATAGGCCACAGTTCCTACTTGATCGAGGATTAAAAATGGGCCAATGAATCGAGGATTGAGCTTTACTCTCTTTCTAAATCTCGTAACTCCTTTCCATGGAGCAACACGTAACAACACATGATCTTCTATATCGAATTCCATGTCCTTTCGATGAAGATCAGCATAACTCTTTTGTCGATCTTGTGAGGTTTTTATATGTTGTTGGATCGTTTGAATCTTTCCGTGTAGTCATGCACGTACCAACTCGGTCCCCAACAACGTTGCTTCACCCACCTCATCCCTGCATACTGGAGAACGACACTTTCTTCCATACAACGCTCGAATGGAGCCATGCCGATACTTGTTTGATAAGCTGTTGTTGTAGGAAAACTCCACCAATGGTAAGAACTTATCCCAACTTCCTTGAAGTCAAGGACACAGAGTCTTAATAAATCTTCGAGTTTGAATAGTCCTCTTTGATTGTCCGTCTGCCCGAGGATGATATGCCGAACTAAATCGTAAATCCGTGCCCATAGCTTTTTGCAAACTAACCCAAAATCGTGAAGTGAATCTTTGGTCTCGATCAGAAACTATGGATACTGGCATACCATGCAATCTTACAATCTCGTTTATGTACATACGAGCAAGACGTTCAAGTGTATAAGTTTCTCGTATTGGTAAGAAGTGAGAAGACTTGGTCAATCTATCAACAATGACCCAAATTGCATCAATGCCTTGAGAAACCTTGGGAAGACCAGTAATGAAATCCATGGTAATGTGCTCCCATTTCCATTCTGGAATTTCAAGTGGTTGCAATGGACCTTTTGGTACTTGATGCTCCGCCTTGACTCGTTGACAAGTTAGACACCTTGAGATAAACATCGATATCTCTCTCTTCATATTGCTCCACCAAAATGTATGACGAAGATCATGATACATTTTGGTACTCCCAAGATGGATTGCAAACGGTGTGTTGTGCGCCTCCATCATGATTTTATACTTTAAATTAGGGTCGTTAGGAACACAAAGTCTGGAGTTGACTCGAAGTATTCCTTCATCATCGATTCTTGCTTCCAGCATAGCACCTTCTTGCACTTTCTTCCTCATACGCATAAGCTCCAGGTCTGTAATTTGAGCAGCTTTAACTTTATCAATTAAAGTCGGTTCTACTCGTATGTTTGCCATCATCACATGGGACCCTGGATTCTTTAACTCTATCTCCATCCTTTGCAAGTCACACAAAATGGACCTTTGCATTGATAATATTACACTCGTACCCGCATATGATCTTCTACTCAATCAATACATACCACGTTAAGCTTTTCGAGGATGGTATTGGATGGTATGATCATAATCTTTCAACAGTTCAAGCCAACGTCATTGTCGCATATTGAATTCCTTTTGAGTGAAGAAATATTTGAGGCTTTTATGATCTGTAAAGATCTCCACTTTCTCCCCATACAAGTAATGCCTCCAATTCTTTAATGCGAACACAACAGCTGCCAACTCTAGATCATGAGTAGGATAATTCCTCTCATATTCTTTGAGTTGTCGTGAGGTATAGGCTATGACTTTCCCATGTTGCATGAGAACACATCCCAACCCTTTTCCCGAAGCATCACTGTAGATGACAAATCCCTCCGAGCCAGATGGTATTGTAAGAGCGCAGTCTTTGAAATGAGTCTCCTCCTGAGTTCTTAAAAACTCTTCTCACATTCCTCGCTCCAACCAAACTTTGTATCTTCAAAGGTCGAGTGAGTTAATGGAGTAGCGATTCAAGAAAATCCTTCCACGAATCTCCGATAATAACCAAATTAAACCAGAAAGAAAGCTATTTTGATCAACGATTTAGGTTGCTCCCAACTTTGAATAGCTTCAATCTTTGCTGGGTCAACAGATATTCCATGACTTGATACCACGTGCCCAAGGAATGCTATTTCCTCAAACCGGAACTCGTATTTCTTTAACTTAGCATAAAGCTTATATTCATGAAGCTTTTGGAGTATCAGCCACAAGTGTTGCTCATGATCTTCACGGGTTTTGGAATATATGAGGATGTCATCAATAAAGACGACCACAAAGTGATCCAAATATTCTTTGAATACTCGGTTCATCATATTCATGAAGGCAGCAGGAGCATTAGTCAATCCAAAGGACATGACTAGGAATTCATAATGCCCGTACCGAGTTCTGAAAACCGTCTTTGGAATGTCATCAGTTCTAATCTTCAATTGGTGATATCTGGAACGAAGATCAATCTTTGAAAAGAATTTGGCTCCTTGCAACTGGTCAAACAGTCATCAATACGTGGCAATGGGTACCTATTTTTGATGGTGACATGATTCAACTCCCGATAATCAATACAAAGTCGCATATTCCCATCTTTCTTCTTCACGAATAGAACAGGAGCACCCCAAGGAGAAGTACTAGGACGAATAAAACCAATGTCTAACAATTCCTATAGTTGGGTCTTTAACTCCTGAAGTTCAATAGGAGCCATTCGATATGGGGCTTTGGAAATGGGTTGTGTACCGAGTTCAAGGTCGATACAAAATTCAATTTCACGCTACTGGGTAGGCGGGAAGTTCTTGAGGAATACTTTGAAAATTCATTAACAATGGAAATATCATTCAAAACTGACGTATTTTTGTTTAGATCCGTGACATGTGCTAAGAAAGCTTGACATCCGTTTTTCAATAAACGAATAGCTTTATGGCTTGAGATGACAGTGATTGATTTTAATGGTTTGGTTGCTTGAATTCGCATAATAGGTTGGTAAGGAATATGAAAGTTAACAACCTTACGAAAATAATCAATTTTTGCATGATGAGTAGTTAACCAATCAATCCCTGGAATCAAATGTAAGTATTTTCAAAGAAATAAGATCGACAGGTAACGCGTGGGTGCTGATTTGAACTAAACAAGACTTATAAGCGAGTGGATGTAATGAAGGTTTCTCCCAAATGAGTTTCAACAGATAAGTCAAAGTCTAATTTCCCGAGTCAAATTTAAACGTTGAGCGCAAGTAGGAGAAATAAAAGAATGGGTAGAACAGGTATCAAATAAGGTATAAACTTCACTAGAGTTTATGATAAGCTTACCAGTGATGACCTCGTTTGGGTTCCTTGCTTTCGGGAGGTCACAATAAACGCTTCTCCCTTGACCTTCCGGCTTTGACTTTTCCGGGACGCCCTTGGTGCCTCCATCCTAGTTGAACTTGTCTTCGGTGAATGACAAAATCGGGCTAGGTGACCTTCTCTTCCACAATTATAACATGCTTTGGACGACATTATCTTGTGATTTGAATGATGTGTCCCTCCCCTCCACATTTGAAGCATATAATAGGTGGCCGTTCTCCTTCCTTCACAGCGGGTGCTGATGTTGACGTCTTTCCATCATTTTTAAATCTCCTCTTCTTGAAATATCCATTCTTATTATTTTGGCCCTGATTACCACCGAAGTGGTTACCATTTCTGGCCTATTGATTTCCTCCACGCTTGTTGTCACCGCTTCGATGACTTCTGTCACTAGTATTATCATTTTGTCGGTTGCTATCTTTTGGTTGCGATGACTCATTATCACGCTCCAAAAACTGAGCCCTATTAATAACATCTGAATACAAACACAGTTTATGAGAGATAAGATATTGACGTATCTCAGGTTTCAAACCTCTTTAAAACATTCGCATCATTCTCTCCTCATTATCAACCAAATGGGATCTGGCCCGGGACAACTTCGGCAAACTTGGCTTCGTCTTTGCGATACGGTCATATTGTTTTGTTCCGACTTGATGAACTACCTACCTCTTTCATGTGACGAATACTTTCGGAAAATTACTTGTCATTGAACAGTTCTTGGAACTTCACCCAAGACATCTTGATGCGGCGAGAGTTGAGTACGTTTCTGAGACTCCCACCGATGAAAGCGCATTTGTACGCAACATGAAGGTGGAAAAATGAACCTTTTGCTCCTTGGAGCATCCCAAGACATCAAATATCTTGCAGATCTATTTTATCCACGTCTCCACCTTAAGTGGTTTTGGCTCTCCAAAAAACTCTGGTGGTCCCAGTTCCTTAAACATCTTGGCGCTGACCGTCTAAGAGTTGCCAGTATTTCCATCTGCATTTTGGACAGGAGCCGCTCTTGTCTGATGTTGCATGAATTGCATAAAGCCTCTGAACATTCCATCGTTCATCATTTGGCCAGTGTTGTTATTTGCCTGAGGATTGTCGCCTTCCTGATGCACATTATCCTGACTATTGATCTGTGGAGACTCAACGGTCTCCTGTGCTCCATAGATATTCTCAACATTCTCGGATGTCATTTTCAAATACTGCCACAAAACATGAGTTAAATAACATATCACATATTATCCCTATACTCTAACCGACCAATTAAATACCAAATAAACTTAGGTAGGTCATACTAGCGAAGGAATTTCCCGTCTCTCCCCTCCTAGTTATTATCTCACATCTCAGCCAGGGATCATATTCCTAAGCTTTGATACCAACTGTGATGTGACGCCCACAAAATAGGTCCATTCCATCCAACCCATTCTGAGTCGCCAAATACATGGTACAGAAACAACTACAACTTTATTAATACATTTGTTGTGAAAAATACGATAACATATATACTGTGAGTTTAAATACAATTATTGTCTTCTAGACAATATCCATACCCAAATAAATCCTCATCACAATTATTGATACATTATTTTACAAAAATGGTGAGGACTACTAAGATAACTTTCTAGAACCATCATTCCACACCCGACTCGTACTCGCTACATTCTCGCCTCCTGAGAAGAAAAATGGAACAACAAGAAAAAGGGTGAGCTCAACTAGCCCAGTAAAAAATATTATGACTAAGATAATATAGAACAAATTATCGTTAGTCCTCAACAGGGAATAATTTGATAGAATATAATAGACAACAAGTTTCAGATCAATATTCGCAGCGAAAAATAATAATTCATAGAAGAGTTAAGTAGAGAATGAAATCTACTATTATCTATGAATTTTAAAGTCCATCATCGATTTTTATCACTCGTAACATCAATCAATACACATCTTGAATCAAATATTCATCTTTGCACTACTGCCAAAGATATTCATCGATTAGTCATGTTCACCTCAACACTGTTTCATCTTTGCACTCACGGGCCAAAGATATTCATAAGAAAATCAACCATCTTTGCACTACAACAGTCAAAGATATTGAAGAATATCATCATTTAGGACCAAGATGATGAAAATATTTTAAAAAAGCGAATCCGGTGAAACAAAAACAAAGGATTAAGGATTAAGGATTAAGGATTCATAATTCGGTTTATTCACGTCCAAAAATACCTCAATAATAATCATAGTGGAGTAAAATTCAAGAATGATCAAAACATGGATACAATCAAAGCTAGTATCCATAATAGATATTTTAGACTTAAAAACGAAAAATTTAATTTTTACGTGAATAATGTCAGATATAAGTGAATAAAGGCCGTATCGTGTGAATAGTAACCCCGACACTAAAAGACAAGAATTTCACATGAAAAATTATCATGCTTCGTGAATAGTACTCGTGAATAGTAACTCATGAATAGTAACTCGTGAATAGTAACTCGTGAATAGTAACTCATGAATAAGTAACTTCGTGAATAGTAACTTCGACATAAAAGATCGTAATTTCACAAGAAAAATCTTACCAATACTCTAAGATAATGATATTGAAAGAAATAATATCATTTTTGAAAAAAAAATAACATCCCTTACCTCGGAAAGAATAGTACTTACATTTAGAATCATTGGATATAGTCTTTGAAAGAACTTGCGATCAGTATAGCAATACTCAAAGTACTAAAATACTCACAAAATACGCTCGATATTATAGAGAGAAAGAGAGAAAACTTAGGTTTACGGTGTAATTTTCAATTCTAACCTAAACACCCTATTTATATGAAAATGCTTAGAACACCAAAGTAGAAAATTTAATAAATTAATAAATATTTAAAAATTTCCTACGTCCACTTCTTGAATCTGAAATCAACCCAATCAAATCACATGCTAGACCCACTTTAATGACAAAAAACATTTTTCTCAATTTATTAATTTAAAACTCCAAAAAAAATAATAATTAATTAATCTGAAACTTCAATAATTCACAATAAATAGCCCTTTTGTCAGAAAAATTCGAATCTCGTAAATTTTTATAGGAAATTCAATTCTCTACAACTTTGCAGAAGAAAGTTTTTCCAAATTCCAAGCGAGAAATTGGTAGAAATCCATAAGCAGGCGATTTTACGAAATTTATAATCAAATTTCAGTTAAGAAATAGGGTCCACAAACATGTTTAACATGTTTTAAACAATTTTATTAACAAAAATACTCCTCCTCCTTATATACTCATATATCTCACATTCATTGTAAAAATATCACCATTATTATATTATTAAAATAATATATTCAAATGAATTATTTTATCGGAAAAGATAAAATATTAATTTTCAACAATTGTCACATTAAAATTTTCTCCGTCTATATCCACATAAAATCAATATTTTCTCATCATATAAATCAATAATTAATTATTCACAAATAATATTACAGAATCACAATCTCGACAAACCGTGCGGTTCTAGGGAAGAGGGGCCTTAGGGTAAAGATTTCTCCTTACTAGCGCACAATTAAATAACCTCTCCTTAGACAGAACTTTCTAGACATTGTCAATAATGTTATCTAATAATATTATTCAGATAATATGAATTATTGCTCCGATAATGGAAAATACTGTGTAGTGACAATTATTGAAACAACAGTAATAATAAATATCAACACAGCAATTATTGAATCAATAAAATAAAATATTGAGCAAAGAGTTATTGTAACAATTATTGAGTAGTGCCTTCTTCACGTAAGAATTAATAATTGGTGCAATACTGGTGTGCTAACTCTCGGCAACAACGCCAGCATATTCTCGTGTTTTAACCAATAGCGAGTATTTTAACGGTATTAATGGTAACAACTTCTGGCCGTCATTTATAAACAACTTAAATTTGTCGTTTACTTCATCCAATCGTTTTCCGTTATGGGGCCCACACAAGGCTGCGTCGTCGTACGAAAATTCCCCGACAGTAAGAATATTCCACAACCAAACGAATATTCCCCGTCAACAATGAATATTTTAAAACCACTTGCTTGTTTAAAATAATTGCGCATTTTACCCATAACTTACCACATTAATCAAATCAACCCTTACTATTTCAAGATAATAAATAGAGGAAATTTTATTTTATTAATAAAAAAATTCGGGGTCTTACAACCTCCCTCTTTATGAAATTTCGTCCTCGAAATTGACGTACGTACCTGGTGTTTTGAAAAGGTAAGGATACCTCGCTTTCATTTCCGTTTCCAACTCCCAGGTCATTTCCTCTATAGCATGGTTCCTCCACAAAGCTTTAACTTGTGGTATGACCTTTGTGCGTAGGACATGCTCCTTCCTATCCAAGATCTTGACAGGTACCTCTTCGTACGTTAAGTCTTCGACTATTTCGTCTGGTTCTAACTCAATAACGTGGTTCGGGTCTTTCACATATTTACGAAGTATAGATATGTGAAACACATTATGAACACGAGACATACTCGGAGGTAACGCGAGTCTATAGGCTACATTTCCTACTCGGTCAAGAATCTGAAATGGACCAATAAATCATGGATTGAGCTTTCCTCGTTTTCCAAATCTTGTAACTCCCTTCCATGGAGCTACACCTATACTTGCCTGATAATTGTTGTTGTAGGAGACTTCCACCAATGGTAAATACTTATCCCAACTCCCTTTGAAGTCTAGGACACAGAGTCTTAATAGATCTTCAAGAGTTTAGATAGTCCTCTCTGATTGTCCGTCCGTTTGAGGATGGTATGCCGAACTAAATCGTAAATCCGTGCCCATAGCTTTTTGCAAGCTAACCCAAAATCTTGAAGTGAATCTTGGGTCACGATCCGAAACAATGGATACTGGCATGCCATGCAACCTCACAATCTCATTCACAAACATACTAGCAAGACGTTTAAGGGAATAAGTCTCCCGTATCGGCAAGAAATGAGTAGACTTGGTTAATCTATCAACAATAACCCAAATAACATTTATGCCTTGAGAAATCGTGGGAAGACCCGTAACGAAATCCATGGTAATATGTTCCCACTTCCATTTCGGAATCTCAAGTGGTTGCAATGGATCCTTTGGCACTTGATGCTCCACCTTTACACGTTGACAAGTTAAACACCTCGAGATAAACTCCGCGATCTCTTTCTTCATATTGTTCCACCAAAATGTATGTCGAAGATCACGATACATTTTGGTACTTTCGGGATGGATCGCAAATGGTGTATTGTGTGCTTCCATCATAATCTTGTACTTTAAATCAGAGTCGTTATGAACATAAAGTCTGGAGTGGACTCGAAGTATTCCTGCTTTATCGATTCTCGCTTCCGGAATAACACCTACTTGTACTTTCTTCTTCATACGCATCGACTCCAGTGCGTGGATTGAGAAACTTTAACTTTTTCGATTAAAGTTGGTTCTATCATTATACTTGACATCATTGCATGGGTCCCTGAGTCTTGAATTCTATCTTCATCTTTTGTAAATCACACAAAATGGGCCTTTGTGTTAACAGCATCACATTCGTTCCCGCGTACGATCTTTTACTCAATGCGTCAGCTACCACGTTCGCTTTTCCAGGATGGTATTGAATAGTGTGGTCATAATCTTTCAACCACTCGAGCCAACGTCGTTGCCGCATGTTGAGTTCCTTTTGAGTGAAGAAATATTTGAGGCTTTTATATCTCCACTTTCTCCCCATATAGATAGTGCCTCCAAATCTTTAGTGCGAAAACGACTACTGCCAACTCTAGATCATGAGTAGGATATTTCCTCTCATATTCTTTAAGTTGTCGCGAGGCATAGGCTATGACTTTTCCACGTTGCATGAGAACACATCCTAACCCTTTGCCCGAAGCATCGCTGTAGATAACAAATCCATCCGAACCAAATAGTATTGTTAGAACAAGTGCCGAAATAAGTCTCCTCTTAAGCTCTTGGAAACTCTTTTCGCATTCCTCGCTCCAAACGAATTTTGTATCCTTCCGAGTTAGCTGAGTTAATGGAGTAGTGATTCAAGAAAACCCTTCCACGAATCTCCGATAATAACCAGCTAAGCCCAGAAAACTACGTATTTCGATTACTGACTTAGGTTGCTCTCAACTGCGACTCATATCCTAATCTTGGATAGCACGTCACAATGGCACCTATCAGTTTACTACCGCACAAATATGACGTCCCCTACGGAGAGTCTAGCTTCGGTGCATTCCACAAAGGAAGTCACCAGATAGAGGTAGGGTACCATATTCTATAGTTAGGTTTTTAACTCCTGAAGTTCAATAGGAGTCATTCAATATGAGATTTTTGAAATGGTTTTTGTACCGGGTTCAAAGTCGATACAAAATTTAATATCACGCTCTGGGAGTAAGCCAGGAAATTCTTCAGGAAATACATCAGGAAAAAAAAATAACAACAGGAATATTATTCAAATCTGATGTGTCTTTATTCAAATCCATAACACGGGCTAAGAAAACTTGACATCCGTTTTTCAATAAACGAATGACTTCATGGCTTGATATGAAAATGTTTGTCTTCAATGGTTTGATTGCTTGAATTCGAATAACAGGTTGCTTAGGAGTATGAAAACTAATAACCTTACGAAAGCAATCAATTTTGGCATGATGAGTAGTTAACCTTAAAATCACATCAAAAGAAAATATCTTTAAAGAAATAAGGTTAACAGGTAATGTGAAAGTGCCAACCTGAATCAAGCAAGATTTCTAAACAGTGGATGTAATGAAAATTTCTCCTAACGGAGTCTCCACAGATAGGTCAAAGTCTAATTTCTCCGTAGTTAAGTTCAAACGTTGAACGCAAGCAAGAGAGATAAAAGAATGGGTAGAACCGACATCTAATAAGGTATAAACTTCGCAAGAATTTATAATTAACTAACCCGTGCTAACTTCGTTCAGGTTCCTCTCATTCTGACCAGTCACAAAAAATGCTCTTTCAGGAACCGTTGACTTTGACTTTTCTGTATCCGCCTCTGGTGCCAACGTCCCAACTGGACTTGATTTCGCTATAGACAAAAATCGAGCTATGTGACGTATCTTTTTCCACAACTAAAACATACCTTGGAAGGCTTTGAGCAGTTTGACCTTTATATTCCTCCTCTCTCGATTCAGTAGCATCTAACCGGCGATCGTTCTTTTCCCTAGAACTTGTTGCTAGTGTCGATCTTTCTTCACGACGCATCTTCCGTCATCGTTAAATCTTTCTTCTTAGATCGGACATCTCTTTCCATAATATCAACACGTCAAATGCGGCTTTTACCCATGCATCACTCATTCTCACTGTTCAGTTATTTTTTCTTTCATTTCGATTCGATTTTATCATCTTATACTCTACCAAAGAGTGCTTCGTTCAAGCATCACATATCGGGTAACACAAGCTTGAATCGTTGCATCCTTTTGCTCCACGATCGCTCGCAATTCTTCAAATTTCGCTCTTCTAACTCATTAATACGATTTTGCAATTCTACATTTTGATCATAAAATACCTCTAATAAATTTTCCTCAGGTACCTTTTCTTCCTCTTCTTCCTCACTCTCAGCTGTTACCTCTGCGACTATCTCGGGTACAACTATCAATTCTTCACTCACCACATGGATATCTCTAATTCCTTCTTCGCCTGACATCACATTATCCTGGTTGGCGATTAGAGGTGTCTCCACGATATCATTCACTCCATTGTTAACGTTCTCAGTCGACATTCTTAAATACTGCCATAGAACAAGGGTTAATTAAGGAAATCAACATATCACATAATATCCCTATATATTGACCAACTAACAAATAAGCTTAGGTAGGACACACTAGCGAAGGATTTACTCGTCTCTCCCCTCCTAGTTATATTCCCTGATCTCCGCCAGAGATCATATCCCTAAGCTCTGATACCAAGTGTGACGCCCTCAAAATAGGTCCATTCCATCCAACCCATTCTGAGTCGCCAAATACATGGTACAGAAACAACTACAACTTTATTAATACATTTGTTGTGAAAAATACGACAACATATATACTGTGAGTTTAAATACAATTATTGTCTTCTAGACAATATCCATACCCAAATAAATCCTCATCACAATTATTGATACATTATTTTACAAAAATGGTGAGGACTACTAAGACAACTTTCTAGAACCATCATTTCCACTTTTTAACTGCGTACTTTCGCTACATTCTCGCCTCCCGAGAAGAAAATGGAACAACAAGGAAAATGGTGAGCTCAACTAGCCCAAAGAAAGAATATTATGACTAAGATAATATAGAACAAATTATTGTTAGTCCTCGCAGGAATAATCGATAGAATATAATAGACAACAAGTTTCGGATCAATATTCTAATGAAAATAATAATTCATAGAAAGAGTTAAGTAGAGAATGAAATCTACTATTATCTATGAATTAAAAGTCCATCATCATATTTTTATCCCCGTAACATCAATCAATACACATCTTGAATCAAATATTCATCTTTGCACTACGTGCCAAAGATATTCATCGATTGGTCATGTTCACCTCAACACTGCTCATCTTTACACTACGGCCAAAGATATTCATAAGAAAATCAACCATCTTTCAGACTACTACTGGTCAAAGATATTGAGAACATCATCATTTAGGATGAAGATGATGAAAATATTTTAAAGAAAGCGAATCTAGTGAAACAAAAGACAAGGATTAAGGATTAAGGATTAAGTAATTGGTTTATTCACGTCCAAAAATACCTCAATAATAATCATAGTGGAGTAAAATTCAAGAATGATCAAAACATGGATACAATCAAAGCTAGTATCCATAATAGATATTTTGGACGAAAACAAAATTTAATTTTTACGTGAAATGCCGTGATTCGTGAATAGTGCAGATATCGTGAATAAGGCCATATACGTGAATAGTAACCGATAACTAAAAGACAAGAATTTCACATGAAAAATTATCATGCGTGAATCGTGAATAGTAACTTCATGAATAGTAACTCGTGAATAGTAACTCGTGAATAGTAACTCATGAATAGTAACTCTGACATAAAAAGATCAGAATTTCACAAGAAAAATCTTACCAATACTCCGGCATAATGATATTGAAAGAAATAATATCATTTTGAAAAAAAAAAAATAACATCCCTTACCTTAGAAAGAATAGTACTTACGATGGAATAATTGGATATAGTCTTTGAAAGAACTTGCACCGTAGTATAGCAATACTCAAAGTACTAAAATACTCACAAAATACGCTCGATATTATAGAGAGAGAAAGAGAGAGAAAACTTCAGTTTTTGGTGTAATTTTCAATTCTAACCTAAGCACCCTATTTATAGGAAAATGCTTAGAACACCAAAGTAGAAAATTTAATAAATTAATTTATATTTACAAATTTCCTACGTCCACTTCTTGAATCTGAAATCAACCCATTCAAATCACATGCTAGACCCACTTTAATGAAAAAAAACGTTTTTCTCAATTTATTAATTTAAAACTCCAAAAAAATAATAATTAATTAATCCGAAACGTCAATAATTCACAATAAATAGCCCTTTTGTTAGAAAAATTTGAATCTCTCAAATTTTTATAGGAAATTCAATTCTCTACAACTTTGCAGAAGAAAGTTTTTCCAAATTCCAAACAAAAATTGACCGAAATCCATAAACGGGCGATTTTACAAGCTATAATCAAATTTCAGTCAAGAAATAGGGTCCACAAACATGTTTAATATGTTTTAAACAATTTTAGTAACAAAAATACTCCTCCTTATATACTCATATATCTCACATTCACTGTAAAAATATCACCATTATTATATTATTAAAATAATATATTCAAATGAATTATTTTATCAGAAAAGATAAAATATTAATTTTCAACAATTGTCACATTAAAAATTTTCTCCATCTATATCCACATAAAATCAATATTTTTCTCATCATATAAATTAATAATTAATTATTCACAAATAATATTACGAATGACAATATCGACAACAAAGAAGTTCCTGTGAAAGAGGGGCCTTCCAGGTAAAGATTTCTCCATCTTGGCCAGCGCAATTAAATAACCTCTCCTTGACGAGAACTTTCTAGACATTGCCAATAATGTTATCTAATAATATTATTCAGATAATATGAATTATTGCTCTAGGTAATAGAAAATCTTTGTGTAGTGACAATTATGAAACAACAAGTAATAATAAATATCAACACAAGCAATTATTGAATCAATAAAATAAAATATTGAGCAAGAATTCTTGTAACAATTATTGAGTAGTAGTGCCTTACTACGTAAGAATCAATAATTGGTGCAATACTGCAGATAATCTTCTTGTGCAACAACGCGTACATCGTGTTTTAACCACCGAGTATTTTAACAGTATTAATGGCAACAACTACGCCGTCATTTATAAATAACTTATATTTGTCGTTTACTTCATCCAATCGCTTTCCATTATGGGGCCCACACAAGGCTGCATCGTCGTACGAATATTCCCCGACAGTAAGAATATTCCACAACCAAACGAATATTTCCCGTCAACAATGAATATTTTAAAACCACTTGCTTGTTTAAAATAATTGCGCATTTTACACATAACTTACCACATTAATCAAATCAACTCTTACTATTTCAAGATAATAAATAGAGGAAATTTTATTTTATTAATAAAAAAATTCGAGGTCTTACATGTGACGCCCCCAAAATAGGTATACATCACCTATTCTGAGTCGCCAAATACATGGTACAGAATACAAATACAATCTTAATTATACAACAAGAGAGCTGTGAGTTTTAATACAAATACTGTCTTTTAGACAATATCCACTCTCAGAATAAGTCCTCATTACATTTATTGTCACACAATTTAACAGAATAGTGGGGACTACTAGCTAATACTATCATCCGGACCATCACTCCGTTCCCCGACTCGTCCCAGCTACGTTCTCATTTCCTAAAGAGAATAGTGAAAGAAAAGGTGAGCTCAACTAGCCAGTAAGAAATATTATAACTAAGATAATGCAGAATAATTTATCATTAGCCTTAAACAGTGTTAAACTAATACAATATAACAAACATCAAGTTTAAGCTCATAGTTGAACAAGCAATCCATTAAAAGAGTCAGTAGAGAATAAAATCTACTATCTTTTATGATTTAAAAGGTTTTTCATCACTTTTATCGGCGAGACTCAGCTTAATAAATAATCCACATCATCGAATCACACCCTCGCCTTTCACGACCGAGGATATTCATTAGTATCACAACCACAAATTATCTACGCACTACGGGCCGAGGACATTAATGTATTCATCAATGGTCATGATCATGCCAACAACTGTCCATCAATGCACTACGGGCCAATTATGTGACGCCCCCAAAATAGGTCCGCACGACCCATTTTGAGTCGCCAGATATCACACTATAAAAATCAAATACAAACTTCATTTATATAATTGTTGAAGCGTCAGATAGAATCGACCACGATGGAACCGTGAGTTTTAATACAATATTGTCTCGTAGGCGATATCAAACTCAAATTATTACAATGCCATATAAAATACAAGTGACAAATATTTCAAGACCCCAAAGAATAACGAGAAGATTACTATCATATTCATTCTAATGAGGTGCACTTTTGACGCTTTCAAAGTCAGGTTCTCATCACCCTATTTTTGTTCACCAAAATCAATTATTAAGTGACGTATAAAATATGACAACCACATCTTAGGTCCTCAATACAATTATATATTGTATATCGTGTCATTTTATAATGTATTGAGAAACTTCGACAGTCTCGGACCATCACACTATTCCCCTGTTATCCCTGCTCGACCCAGCTACACTCTTATTACCTGAAAGGAGTTGTGAAGCAAAAGGGTGAGCACAAATAGCCAGGTAAAGAATATCATGGCTAAGATAATTAATTTATCAACAACCTTTATCAGAATAAATCAAAGATTTAGAACATATGGTAGATAATATAAGTTTTCAACCATAATTGCAGCGGAATCAACAATCCATTAGAAGAGTCAAGTAGAACATAATGTCTACTATCTCCTCTAGATTAAAAGTCCATCGTTGATATTTTATTCTTGTAATCCTCATCAACAGTTCTTTGTTATACTTAAGACAAATAGGACTTTCAACACTTATCTTCACCTGAACCACCAAAGATGTTAGTTAAATTCACAATTCATATTTATAATAATGTGAATTAACAGTTCCTTCTTGCTACAAAGGCTTAATAAAACATTTACTCAATATCCTTACCCCAAAGCTGAAGATATTCAAATGTAAAAACAATAATCATACCAATCAGTTGTCTATCTTTGCACTACGGGCCAAAGATATTGAACTATAAAACCAATGGTCATGATCATACCAATCAATTGCTGTCGTGAAGTGAACTACGTAAGCTAAAGACATTCAACTGTTAACTAATGGTCATGATCCGCGATAATCACATCATTGAATTATCCATGCACTCTGCCGAGGATATTCGTTAGTATCACTAGTGGTCATGATCATGTCATACACCTGTCCATCTTCGCACCATGGGTCAAAGCTATCAAACAACATATCATCTTTGCACTACAGGCCAAAGATATTCAACAACATATCATCTTTGCATTACAGGCCAAAGACATACAACTGTAAAACCAATAACCAACAATATAATAAAGAATGGAATAATAAAAGAATTTCACCATGTATGTAGTACTTCACATAGACTGGTTATTCGAACATAATAATAAAGAATAGAATAATAAAAGAATTTCACCATGTATGCAGTACTTCGCACAGAAAGGATATTCTGACAGAATAATAAAGAATGGAATAACAACAAAAATCACCAGGTATATGGTAATCCACATATACAGGTTATTCCAACAAAATAATAAAGAATGGAATAACAACAGACTTCACCAGGTATACGGTAATCCGCGTATACAGGTTATTCAAACAGAATAATTAATGAAACCAGGTCAGGCGTAATACGCACCGACAGGATATTCCAACAGAATAATAAAGAATGGAATAACAACAAAAATCACCAGGTATACGGTAATCCGTGTATACAGGTTATTCCAACAGAATAATAAAGAATGGAATAACAAAAGAAATCACCATGCATGCGGTACTCGTATGTATTAAAGTTATTCCAATGAATAATAAGTATGTGAGAACCGTGTCAAAGTGAAATTCGCACCAACAAGATGTTCCAATAGAATAATAAAGAATGGAATAACAACAGAAATCACAATGCATGCGGTGATTGCATGAGCGGAGTTATTCAATAAAATACTAAATAATCGAACCAAGTCCGGCGTAAAATGCATGCATACATATGATATTAATGAGAATAATAAAGGCGGAACCAAGTCCGGTAAAACGCATGCATGACGGGATATTCAATAGAATAATAAAGAAGGCGGAACGAGTCCGGCACAAAAGCGATAAACGAGATATTCCAATAAAATAATAAAGAATTAAATAATGGAAGAATTTCACCAAGTATAGGTAGGCAGCAGTATCTGAGTTATTCCAAGAATAATAAAGAATGGAATAATGAAGAATTTCACCAAGTATAGGGTGGTAGCGCAGATATCTGAGTTATTCAACAGAATAATAAAGAATGGAATAAATGTAAGTTCTCTTCATGAATATAAAAGAAATAATACCCCTTACCGTAATAGAAACATGATATCGGAGTAGTGAAGTAGTTTGAATATTCTTCTTCTTTTCTCTATAATTTTCTCTCTAGAGTTTTGGTGAATTCGTAAAGAAAATAATGAAGGAATGAGCTTCTATTTATGTAAGAATGGGATTTGCATAGTAACTAATTCATGAACGGTCCATTGATTTACTTTTAATCGGACGGTCCATATTTAAAGCAAAATCTTTTAAATAAGATATAATATATTCTATTTATAATCTAATAAAATGAATAACTTTATAAAAGTATTCGCATTTATATAAAAAGATTTTACTATATACAAAACACTATGCAACACTATATAATAAAATATTATATAACACTATGCATAATAAAATATAATATATTCTAATTATTGTCTAATAAAGCATATAACTTTATAAAGTATTACATTTTATTACGATTAATAAAACTAATAAAACAAAAGCTGGAGTGACTTATCACGTAAGCCTTAATAATCAATACCGTGTGCTACTCTGCAACAACCGCAGACATCTTGTACTTTTACTACCAAAGTAGTTCAAAGATAATTAACGGTAAAACTTCCGCCGTTATTTTCATAAAATATTTTTGTCATTTTCTCAATCCTAATAATAATTACATTTGTGGGTCCACCAATGATTGTACCATCGCATCACGGATATTCCCACGACAAAAAGAATATTTCCACCAATCGAATATAATATGACAACTTCCATACTTTGCAAAATTTGTAAATATTACCCACAACTATAACATTATATCAAATTCATTCCATAATATTCAAAAATGATATTTATAGAAAATTCATTTTTATTCATAAAATTTGGGGTCTTACATAATTCATCTTTGCACCCTTGGCCGAAGAGAATTCATAGCCATAATCATACCAAAAACTGTCCATCAATGCATTACGGGCCAATGAGGACTTTTTCCACATCATTTGTAACATTACGGCCATGATTATACCGAATAATCCTCGGTCATAATCATACCAAATCCATCTATGCACTCTGAGGCCCAGATGACTTTCAACATAATATAAACATGAGGATGATGACAATGACATAATAATTCAAT
Source organism: Panax quinquefolius (assembly GCA_020205615.1). Classification (NCBI taxonomy): domain Eukaryota; kingdom Viridiplantae; phylum Streptophyta; class Magnoliopsida; order Apiales; family Araliaceae; genus Panax; species Panax quinquefolius. The sequence continues at coordinate 22,840 of JAINUW010000034.1, forward strand.
AAAACAAGTTCAAGAATTAATTTATCCAGGAACCAATAACGTCCAAATTGTCAACATGATACTTCTTTGTAAAGTAAAATTCAAGAATGCTCAGAAGAATATTTCCATGAAAAGATACTGGATGAAGCGCAAATATCAAGGATATTCCATTAATTTCATGGAGTATAGAAGTCAAAACAATAACCAACTGAGTATAATAGAATCGCCGCCATGCGGTAATCCACTTAGACAGATCATTTCTACAATTTAATAAGGAATGAATACAAAGGATCATTCACCATGCATGTGATAATCCACATAGACATGTTATCCCAATAGAATAATAAAGAATGGAATAACAGAAGAAATCACCATGCTTGCGATAGACCGCACAGATAGGTTATTCCAATAGAATATTAAAGAAATAGAACCAGGTCATGCGTAAACGCACAGACAGGATATTCCAACAGAATAATAAAGAATGGAACCAGGTCATGCAGTAAGCGCATCGACAAGATGTTCCAAATGAATAATAAAGAATGGAAAAAAAGACTTCACCGAGCATCGATAGTAATCGCAGACGGAGTTATTCCAACAGAATAATAAATAACGGAACGAGGTTAGGCGTGTGTATATGACCGGCTGGATATTCCAACAGAATAATAAAGAATGGAATAACAGAAGAATTTCACCATGTATACGGTACTTCGCATAAACAACTTATTCCAACATAATAATAAAGAATGGAATAACAGAAGAATTTCACCAAGTATAGGGTAGTCGCGTATCTGAGTTATTCAGCGAGAATAATAAAGAATGGAATAACAGAAGTTCTCTTTATGAATACAAAAGAAATAATACCCCTTACCTTTGAAAGAAGAGTATTCCGACTGGTAGGGCTGGAATATACTTGAAGAAAAATTGCACTATCTTCTACGCTCAAAGCTTTCTTAAACTCTAAAGAAATACGCTCGAGATTACAGAAGAAGAACTCTCTCTATAGTTTCTCTCTCTATAGTTTCAGTGAATTCGTAAGAAATAATGAAGGAATGAACTTCTATTTATAGGAGAATGGACTAAATAGTAACTAATTCATGAACGGTCCAGATTGATTTAATTTTAATTAGATGCTCCATATTGATTTAATAAAATATTCTAATAAAACAAAATCTTTTAAATAAAATATAATATATTCTATTTATAATCTAATAAAACAAATAACTTTATAAAAGTATACCGTTTTATATAAAAAAAATTATTATAAAAAACACTACGCAGCACTATCCAAAACACTTGCATAATAAAATATAATATATTCTATTTATAATCTAATAAAACAAATAACTTTATAAAAGTATTCTATTTTATATAAAAAGATTTTACTATGCAAAATACTATGCATAATAGAATATAATATATTCTATTTATAGTCTAATAAAACAAATAACTTTATAAAAGTATTCATTTTATATAAAAGTTTTTCTGCTTTTATTACATTAATAATACTAATAAAATAAAACCGAGTTGTGAGAACCCAGATTTTATGAATAAATATTTAATTTTTTTGAAATAATTTTTTTTGAATATTATTGTGTGGATTTGATATAATGTTATAGTTGTGGGTAATATTTATAAAATTTTCAAAGTATGCAAGTTGTTTGATTGGTCGGGAAATATTATTTTTGTCAGGAAATATTCATACGACGGCACAATCATTGGTGGACCCCGCAACATAATTATTATCGAATTGAGAAAACGACAAAATATTTTTATGAAAATAACGGCGGAAGTTATGCAGACGTTAATCATGTGAAACACTCGATTGTTAAAAAAAAACAAGAATCTGGCGTGGTTGCATAGTAAGTACACAATATTGATTATTAATGCTTATGTGATAAAGTCACCGGTTTTGTTTTATTAGTATTATTAGTGTAATAAAATGAAAAGCTTTTTATATAAAACATAATACTTTTATAAAGTTACGTTATTCGTTTTATTAGGCTAATAGTAAAATCTTTTATATAGTAACAAGTAATACTTTTATAAAGTTATTCGTTTTATTAGGCTAATAGTAAAATCTTTTTATATATAAAAGCAGAATACTTTTATAAAGTTATTCGTTTTTATTAGACAATAATTAGATTATATTATATTTTATTATGCATAGTATTTGATAGTGCTGCATAAGTGTTTTTGCATAGTAAAATCTTTTTTATATAAAATGTAATACTTTTATAAAGTTATTCGTTTTATTAGATTATAAATAGGATATATTATATTTTATTTAAAAGATTTTTCTTTAAATCGAACCGTTCGATTAAAGTAAATCAATATAGACCGTTCATGAATTAGTTACTTACGCAATCCCATTCTTCTATATAAATAAGCTCATTCATTTATTATTTCTTACGAATTCACTGAAACTCTAGAGAGAGAAACTATAGAGTGAATTCTTCTTCTATAATCTTGAGCGTATTTCTTTAGAGTTTAAGAAAGCTTTGAGCGTAGTACAAGTTTTCTTTGAGTATATCCTCGCCCTACCAATCGGAATACTCTTCTTTCAAAGGTAAGGGATATTATTTGTTGTACCTGTAAGGGGTATTATTCTTTCGTATTCATGAAGAGAACTTCTGTTATTCCATTCTTTATTATTCTGTTGGAATAACCTGTATACGTGATTTCCGTATACGTGGTGAATTCTGTTGTTATTCCATTATTTATATTCTGTTGGAATAACCTGTATACGCGGACTACCCTATACTTGGTGAAATTCTTCTATTATTCCATTCTTTATTATTATGTTGGAATAACCTGTTTATGCGAAGTACCGCATACATGGTAAAATTCTTCTATTATTCCGTTCTTTATAATTCTGTCGAAATATCCTGTCGGTGCATATTACGCCTGACCTAGTTCCATTAATTATTACATTGGAATAACTCTGCTCATGCTGCATTCATCGCATACATGGTGATTTCGTTGTTATTCTATTCTTTATTATTACATTTGGAATATCCTGCTCATGCGTTTTTACTGGGACACTGGTTCCGCTCTTTATTATTACATTGGGAATAACTTTCATGCATGCGGTCTCAATCGCATGCATGGTGAATCCTTCTGTTATTCCATTCTTTATTATTCTGTTGGAATAACCTGTCTATGTGGATTACCACATGCTTGGTGAATGATCCTTCATATTCATTCCTTATTAAATTGTTGAAATGATTTATTTACGTGGATTATGATGAAAGTCATAATAAAAGCATTGGACTAATGAAAATCATGGGTATATGTGGTATTAGTAAGTGTTATGATGAGTTATGTTAGTTATTATGTGAAAACATGAAAGTTTTTAGAAATCACAAAGGGTTGAAAAATCAGATTTTGAGGAAAATGGAACATGAAATTCAATTGACCATATCTCCTATTATATTTTGAATTTTTGAGTGCGGTCAAGTTCTAGAGTTAGGTCTATGAGTTTTGTAACTTATCCAAGTGGAATCACTGGAAAATGTGTTGTAGATTTTTGTGTGGACTGATTTTAGCAAAGGAGTCAAAAGCTGTAATTTAAGAAAAAGCTACTACCCAGATTTTTAAAAGGGCATTTTCGGCCACTTAATTTATGAGAAAAATTCTTGCCTTTTCGAACATGAAAGTATATGGTATAAAGTACCTCCTGTCCAAAAATGAGCTCATTCCGACTTAAAATGAGCAAGTTATGACCATTTCAATATTTAGGTTTTTTTTGACGAAAAACGCTATAACCGAAGTTCTATAACTCTGATGACCATGAAATTTAAACTGGAAGCTCATGTTAACATGTGTAAGATCCTGCCAAGATTTGGGAATTTTTGGAGTTAACCGTGATGTAGCTAATTTCTTAAGGAGTTAATTAGAAATTAATTTTTGAAAAATAGTAAATGAATTTTAAAAATGTCGGGAAAAATATATGTTCAATATGGGACTATATTATGCTAAATCTCATAAAAGAATAATTTTTGGGACTGATTTGGTATTTTTCATGAAAATAGTTTAGCTACGAATATATGAGTTAAATATGTTATGTAGAGTTGAAGAATTGATAAATAGGATTTTAGGGCTTGAAAATCCTATATAAGGTATATGCAGATTTTTGATGAGTAATTTGATTATTGGTGATGAAATCTTATGAGTATGGCATTTTTGAATGATTAAATGCATTATTTAGAAAAGTGTAAACAATTAAATGTAATTGTTTATAAGTTTAAGAAGTGATTAAAATATTGTTATAGTATTAACAATATTAGATTATGATTTTATTAAGTGATTGATAATGTCTGGATAAATTTAAAGTCTTTAATATTTATCCTTGATTTAGTTTGATTAATGCTTATAATATTGTCATCATCCTCATATTTATATTATGTTGAAAGTCATCTGTGGCCTGTAGTGCATAGATGGACTTGGTATGATTATGACCAGGGATTATTCGGTATAATCATGACCGTAATGTTGCAAATGATGTGGAAAAAGTCCTCATTGGCCTGTAGTGCATTGATGGACAGTTTTTGGTATGATTATGGCTATGGATTCTCTTCGCCAAGGGGTGTAAAGATGAATTATTTTATGACATGATCGGGACCAGTTGATAAAAACACGATTATCTTTGGCCAGTAGTGCATGGATAATTCGTGGTCGTGATACTAAAGAATATCCTTGGCACGTAGTAGGTGGATGATTTGATGATGTGGATTATTTATTGAGTGAGTCTCAAAGAATTAAAGTGATGAAAACCTTTTAAATCATAGAAGATAGTAGATTTTATTCTCTATTTGACTCTTATAATGGATTATTTGTTCATTGCAGGTTAAACTTGATGTTTGTTATATTGTATCGGTTTAACACTGTTGAAAGGCTAACGATAATTTATTCTCGCATTATCTTAGTCATAATATTTCTTCTTCGGGCTAGTTGAGCTCATCATTTCTTTCATTGTTCTCTTCGGAAATGAGAACGTAAATTTGGGACTAGTTGGGGAACAGAGGCGATGGTCCTAGATGGTGCATTAGTAGTCCTCACTATTGCGTGAAATAGTGTAATAATAAATGCAATGAGGCGCCATTGGGTGTGGATATTTCTAGAAGGCAATATTCTTGTATAAACTCCCAAATTTATGTTTTCTCGTATTATACACATTTACAATTGTATTATTAAGTAGTATTTGAATTTATGTACCATGTATCTGGCGACTCAAGATGGGTGATGTATACCTAATTTTGGAGGCGTCACATGAGTGACTTCTCACGTAAGCATCAATAATTAATACTGTGTGCTACTATGCAACCACGCGTATTACTTTACTTTTACTACCGAGTAGTTCAACAGTTTTAATGGTAAAACTTCCACCGTTATTTTCATAAAAATATTTGTCATTTTCTCAATCCGACAATAATTTACATTTGTAGGTCCACCAATGATTGAAATTCGTCGCAATGGATATTCCTCGACTAAAAGAATATTCTCCGACTAATCGAATATTCCCCGACACATCGAATATTTTATATCAACTTGCTTACTTTGCAAAATTTTCACATATTACCCTTAACTTTAAACTTTTATCAATTTAACTATTTACCAAAATAGAAAAATTGAATACTTTTATTTCATAAAATTTGGGGTCTCACAATTGTGTTTTTTGCATGGTGATGGAACTCATGATTTGTGTCTAGGATAGAGATATACCTATACGCCACATGTAATCTGATAGGGAACCTGTTCTTTAAATTATTTTTAATTGTAATTCATATAGAGATATAGTAAATTAATTAATTAGGTTGTTCATCTTAATTCTATCATCTATGGATTCAAGTTGATTCATTTATGATACGTCGAGAAATGGTCATAAATATTGATGAGTTCTCGATTAACAATCCAGAATAGTTAGCATAACTTAACATGAAGTATATTGATTTAAGTGAAGCAATAAGTAAAATTGTAGTCTTAAGCCTTTTTATCTGAATTTAATTCTTGGTAGTTAGTGATTAGTTAGTTTAGTACTTTATTTTATAAATTCAACAACTTTTATCGAATTGTTTAAATAAAATTAATTTGATTATGAGTTAGTACTTGGTAATTATTATTAAATAATTCTCTGCGGATTCGACACTCTCTTATCATTATATTACTTGTGGACTGCGTATACTTGCGTATTTTGTTAGTATAGATTTAGGCAACTTCGGAGACTATCTCAACGAGTATCATCATAATTGGGGGAATCATCCGGATTTTTCATGGAGCCATAATAATCAAGTCCAAACCTTTCCTCCAAGTCAATCATACACTCCAGAATTTTAGGATCCAACCCCTTCACATGAAGAAGAAAGGATGTCAAACTTGGAGGAACTTCTCTCCAAGTACATGGATTTGATTGAGGAGCAGATGAATAGTCAGGAGATGTCGATTCAATTCAAGGTGAATTGTCCAGCGACATGGTTCCCGAGACAGATGGATTACCTGCGCCAAATCTGCAACCGGATGAGCCAAAAGATGTAGATGTTGAAAGAGAGGAGACAAGAGGACTAGGAAAAAAAGGTCGACAAAAATCTAACCTTGAGTTCCAACGTAGATGAGCCGATTTTGATAGTGACCCATGTATCGAGTTAAACCACATAATTGAAGTGTGGAATCAATGAGAATTTTCAGGAATGGGTATTAGAGTCTAGGAACTTTCATTGATTTCCTCTACATATTCATACTTCAGGTTGACAATTAAACCCTTGGCAATGTGAGGACTCTTTTCGGCTGCCTCTCAGGAACCTTCTTTATTACTGTATGCACTACATGCTTATAAAAGGAAATATGATTTTGAATACTGCTTTTAAATAAGGCCCAATATATCATTTAATATGACAAGACATTAGAGAATGTTTCATGCCATTATTATCATGTGACCTTTGAAATGGCAAAAATCAGCTTGACTTATTTGGGAGACGATATTGGAACTTATTCTCTCCTGAAGATTTATAAGACTAGCAAGCATTATTATCATGAAGGTAATAATAGATTAATTTATGTACGTAGAAGTATAATTGTCAATCTGAAACCAAAAAACAAAGAAAAAGAAAAAATATAATACATAAAATATTAGAGTATTAAAATCCAATATGCAGTTCTTATTTATATTGCGATTCCTGTTGACAATTTAATCTATGTTTTTTGTCACATTATGACTCATTGGTTGTAAATTGTGTTCTATTAGCAGCATTTGTTGCGTCTCTACCTGTTAGCCCTGAGATGGTAATACCAATTCATCTCGCTGATGAGACTAATTCTTAAACTGTAATGAACACAACACTACACACAGACACTGGCATACCAATAAAGAGGACATAAACAGTCCTACATATGCTCAATTTCCTCCATTAATACATGTGGTGTACACTTGCGTTTGTTGGTGCTTGCATGTGTTTATGTTTGTTCTCACATGCATTTACATCTCTGATAATCACTAGGATTCAAATATATCTCTTATCTGATAACTTAATGTAATTTATGTATTTATCTACAATTTGTAGGATGAAAATTAAGGATAAAAAAATTCAGGAGCTAACTGCAAAGCTACAAAATAAGAGAAGGTTATGTGCAGTGTATGAAGATCAGTTAATTGTGTTTGTGATAGAGGTTGAAGAGCATAGTGACCAGTTGTCAAAGCAGCTTCAACTTGTAGTCAACAATCTTAAACAATTTGAACCCTTAGAAATGGAGCTTTCGCATAATAGATAGCCTGAAAATTATGGTTAGCAAGTATTTTAGCTTTATTTTTCGTTTTGGGATATTGGGGTCTTTCCACATGGTTTTAGGTCTGATTGACCCAGAACATTTCTTTGTAATATAATCATCCCTATATATTAGGTTAAATTGCTGGATAATAATTTTTTTTTCTTTTTTAAATTTTATGTAACGATATTTGCTTCACTAATCAAGGCAATAATATCAGCAATGATCAAAAGTCCCTTGCAAAAATGTTGTTGCAACTATTTATAAGAAAATAAAAGTCATAAAACCCTTGTAATATTAAATCTTGGGACAAGAATCCTCTTCATTTCAAATAAATGGACTCTCTATTTTATGGTCCTGATTTAAAATCATATCTCTCTCTTCTGTCAGCAGCATGAGCAATAATTTTCATACCAATAATGAGAAATTATTTACTACATGTTAACTAAAACAAATTACAGTAAAACCTCTATTTAGGAATACTCTATATAAGAATAACCTCTATAATATTATAAAAAAAATTTGGTCCCAATTAATTTGGCCCAGCTTATAAATATGAATAACCTCTAAATTTTAATATGTTATATCTTTTAAGTAAGTAAAATTATTAAACTATACCTATATATAGTAATAATTTATATATATATATATATATATATATATATATATATATATACATTTTATATATAAGAACTACATTTTTTAAGAACTATATTTTATATAAAAACTACATTTCCTATAAAGAACTATATTTTCCTATAAAAACTACATTTCCTATAAAAGACCATATTTTCCTATAAAAGACTATTTTCTATAAAAAGACAACATTTTTCTAGTTTGAAAATCTAAGTAATTTATGTTTTCTTTAAATTTTTTTGAAAAACCCTACATTTACTTTTTATTAGGGAGTTCTTATTGATATTTTTGTTAAAGTGGATATTTTTTGGTGTTCAAAAAATATTTTGTACAAATACCTCTATTTAGTAATAACCTCTCAATTAGAATACAAATAGTTTGGTCACAAATCTATTCCTAAATAGAGGTTTTACTGTAGTATGATTAGCAGGTTCATGGAGAAGCCTCACTCAGAACATTGGGAAGCAGCAAAAAGAATTTTGAGATATGTGAAAGGCACAGTTGATTAATTATTGAATTTTTTATGAGGCTAGTGTTCCAGTTAGTCTTACTCGATTCACAGACATTGATTTTGGAGGTTGTATTGATGATAACAAAAGTACTGCATGCTATGTTTTCAATATTGGAAGCAGAACTATTTCTTAGAGTTCAAAGAAACTACCAATTGTTGTTCTTTCAACAATTAAAGCTGAATATATAGCGGCTGCACGTGCTGGATGTTATCTAGTTTGGTTTGAAGGAATTTTGAAGTATCTTAAGCAAAAACAAGAAGCTGATCCAACATTGTTTTGTGATAACACTTCAACAATTTCATTTACCAAAAATCCAGTTCTTCATAGAAAGATGAAGCATATTCGCATTCGATATCATTTCTTAAAAAAACTTGTGAATGATGGAATTATTAATATTAAGTATTGTAAATCTGAGGAGCAGCTAGCTGACATTTTTATAAAGCCTGCCACTGGAGAAGTTTTCAAGAGTCAAATTGCTAAGCTTGGAGTGAAGAATAAATTTAGTTTACGAGAGGCCTTGTTAACTAAACCAAATTAATTCTAGATTGTTCATGAATTAATTAAGTATATGAATAGATAATGTGTATGTACATGAATGTATTTGAAATGTCTTGGAACATATAATGGTTAGGATCATGTACATGAATCTGGTCATCTAGAAATTATTATGGTAGCTCTAGAAGTATCCTAACAGTCCTATAAATAGTCATGTACTCAGAGGATTTGAAACAAGTGAAATCTAAGTGTTCATAAGTGTTCTCTAAAATTATATTTTACTTTCTCCCTAAAATATATTATCTTCCTAATTATCCATCACTACAGCGTGAATGGAACAAATGGAAAACCTCTGCATATCATACAGAAAATGAAAAACTTGAAAAAATAATATATAAAAATAAGATTATATACAAATGGAAACCTGACTAAACTAGAAAATATGAAATTTGCAAGTTGTAACAAGTTGATTCATCTAATATATTGTTACATTATCTTAGCTAATCAATCCATACATAAAATAGCAGTTATCTCACTGCCATCGATATTGTCTTATAAATGGAGAATCATATCTTTGTGTCCAAAAGTGTTGTTTTGTTACAAATAATCTGCAAACAACGTGGTTGCAACAAATACCGTATCTTGTTGCAATCTTACCTGATCATTTGATACTAATCAACGCAGATGAACCCTCAAGGACATTAAATGTACTTAATCAGTCAAACCCTTTCTAGGTTTTCAAGAATTTCAGTCAATCTTGTGATATCTCAAAGAAACCCCATATTCGAAACCCAAGAAATTGACCCTCCAAAGAAGGAGAAGTTGCTAACCAAGAAAAGATTGAAACTTTAAGAGGAAGAAGGAGAAACAGGAGAAAATCAGCTAATAAGTGAGACCCAAGTCGACGACTCGGGGTCAAACAAAGAAAGGGAGGCATAAATTTGCAAATGCTGAGGAAATAATTAAGTACAAGCTTGTAAATTTGAGAACTTAATTAAGTATTTTTAGTAACAAGAAAAAAATGTGTTTATATATATTGATTGTCCTTTAAATGTAGTTGCTTGATTGAAGTTCTTTGAATATTTCAATAGCATATAAAAATAAGTTTAAATTTGATACATTAATAGTGTATACACAAGCAATGTTAGAAGCATAATACATCAGTTTAAGTTTGTTAAACACAAGTACAATGATGTGTCATGAATCCTAATACACCGTCAATGCATTAAATTTAAACTGTATAAAATAGAATCTTAGTTACCTTAAGGGCCTTTTTAAGCACCATTCAAATGCTCTTACAAATTAATCAGTAACTACCCCTTTACAACTTTGGGCGAAGAGGGTGATGTGAATATGTTATGAATAAAATAGTGTTTTTTTTCTCCTAATCAACTAAAAGGGAATGTGTATACTTTATAGGAATTTGTTATGCAGAATTTTGGACCAAATGACAAACATTAGGGGTGGGAGAAATTGTAGAGGCCTTGAGGAATAACTCGAGGTTAATGGTTCCAGTTCTCATACTTCAGGACAAAATTTTCTATCAAAACAAAAATAAAAAGAAAACAAAAGAAGCGAGACTGTGTTAACTAAATTAAATTAATTCTAGAATGTTCATGAATTAATTAAGTATATGAATATGTAATGTCTAAATACATGATACATGTATGTACATGAATGTATTTAAAATGTCTTCGAACATGTAATGGTTAGGTTCATGTACATGAATTTAGTCATCTAGTAATTATTATGGTAACTCTAGAAGTATCCTATGAGTTTTATAAATTATCATGTACTTAGTTCATTTGAAGCAAGTAAAATGAAAGTATTCTTAAATGTTCTTCCAAGTTATATTTCACTTCTTCTATAATTTATCATCTTCCATAAATTTCCAACAAGTGGTATCAAGGCTAAGGTTAATTCGAAGGTTTAGAGAAGATTAAACCAAAGTGAAGTAAAGGTAGATGACCCAAGAGAGGTGATTTGTTGTCATCAAAGTGTTCCGGCGAGTGCAAAGTGTGCACGTTACAGCTCCGGACTTCAACCTAGCAAAGGTGCTAGTTGAGAAGAAATTTGAAAAAGAAGTTTATGAGTTGAAACACGTACGTCACAAAGGTCGTCATATTTATAGCGTTTTGGAGAGGTAAATTATAGAAAAATGATGTTTCCTAGGTTTGGTGCAAAATTAGTGGTCACGAATTACAAAATTTAGAGCATAAGGATTAGAGTATTTCTTGAAATTGCAATTTATGGCAAGATGTCATTGCAAATCCAGAAAAGTGTATTTCAAAAAAAGTTCGATAAATGAAAGGAAAAAGAACAAGGAAGATTTTGAAAGGAGTAATGCATGAAGAAGTTTAGAAACGTGTTGCGAGTTCTGATTCTCTACCTCAGTTATGGAATGAACTTGAATTGACTTGCAATAATTATAAAGGTCCATCATTACCTAAAGAGTCTTGGTTTTTGGAAGAAGATGAGAAACTTGTAAAAGAAATTGATGAAGTTGAAGAAGAAAGTAAAAAAGAATTTTTTGAAGATATCTCGAAAGAGGAAGATGAAAAGATTTGTGTTGATTAAATTATGAAAGTTGAAGATAAAAAAGGAGAAATTGAAGAGACGCGAAGTAAAGAAGCATTTGAAGAGGTAAAAGAAGAAGAAAAAGAAAGCGTCAAAGAAATTGTCAAAATTGAAAAAATAAAAGAGATTATTGACGAAAATGATGAAAATAAAGAGTTAAAAATTTTGGATGAGCAAGAGAAAAATATTTTGAATATCAAAAATAATGATTTGATATTTAAAGTGATGAATTTTGTGGAGATCGAAAAGAATGGGCTGAGGAAGAAGCTGGTTAAAATAGGTAAAGGATGGGATCATCCTGGCTCTGGTGATGAAGTTAAAGTTCATTATGTGGGTACTTTGTTTGATGGAATCCAGTTTGATTCGAGCCGTGACCGTGGTACACCATTTAAGTTCAAGCTCAATCAAGGTCCAGTAATAAAAGGATGGGATGAATGAACAAAGGTGAAAAAGATATCTTCACCATACCACCTGAGTTGGCCTATGGGGAATCTGGATCACCACTAACTATTCCTCCGAATGCAACTCTCCAGTTTGAGGTTGAGTTGCTCTCTTGGTCAAGTGTCAAGTGTGAAACCCCAGATTTTATGAATAAATATTTAATTTTTTCAAAATAATTTTTTTATATATTATGGTGTAGATTTGATATAATGTTATAGTTGTGGGTAATATTTACAAATTTTGCAAAGTATGCAAGTTGTCATATTATATTCGATTGGTCGGGAAATATTCTTTTTGTCGGGGAATATCCAGATGACAATGATACAATCATTGGTGGACCCCTAATGTAATTATTGTCGGATCGAGAAAGCGACAAAAATATTTTATGAAAATAACGGCGGAAGTTTAACCGTTGATCTTGTTGAACTACTCGGTAGTAAAAGTCTGATGTCTGGCGTGGATTGCATAGTAGTAGCAATTTGTATTGATTATTAATGTTTACGTGAGAAGTCACTCAATTTTGTTCAATTATTGCTACTGATAGTTCTTTGCGATAGTATCTCACGTTATTTGATTCAATTATTGTTGATTTATAAGTTTTGTTTTATTAGTATTATTAACGTAATAAAACAGAAAAACTTTTTATATAAAACAGAATACTTTTATAAAGTTATTCGTTTTATTAGACAATAATTAGATTAGATTATATTTTATTATGCATAGTGTTGCATAGTGCCTGCATAGTATTTTGCATAGTAAAATCTTTTTATATAAAACAGAATACTTTTATAAAGTTATTCGTTTTATTAGAATATAAATAGAATATATTATATTTTATTTAAAAGATTTTACTTTAATTATGGACCGTCCGATTAAAGTAAATCAATCTGGACCGTTCATGAGTTAGTTACTATGCAGTCTATTCTTCTATAAATAGAAGCTCATTCCTTCATTATTTTCTTACGAATTCACTGAAACTCTAGCGAGAGAAAGTTATAGAGAGAAAGAAGAAAAGTATTCTGCTACTTCCCTACTCTTATATCCAGTTTCTTTTATGGTAAGGGATATTATTTGTTGTACCCGTAAGGGGTATTATTTCTTTTGTATTCATGAAGAGAACTTCTGTTATTCCATTCCTTATTATTACATTGGAATAACTTTGTATCTGTGGACTACCCTATACTTGGTGACATTCTTCTATTATTTACTTTATTATTACATTGGAATATCACATACGTGTGTTTTACAGGACACTGGTTAAAATCTTTATTATTCATTGGAATATCACATGCATGTGTTTTACAGGACACAGTTTTCGTCACGTCTTTATTATTACATTGGAATATCACATTCGTGTGTTTTACATCGAACTGGTTTTCGTCTTTATTATTACTGTTGGAATAAACTGCATACATCGCAATCTTGCATGCATGGTGATTTTTATTGTTATTCCATTCTTTATTATTCTGTTGGAACATCATGTCGGTGCGAATTTTGCCTGACCTGGTTCCGTTATTTATTATTATGTTGGAATAACCTATCTATGCGAAGTACCGCATGCATGGTGATTTCTTTTGTTATTCCATTCTTTATTATACTCAGTTGGTTAAAGTTTTGACTTCCATACTCAATGAAATTAGTAGAATATCCTTGATATTTGCGCTTCATCCAGTATCTTTTCATGGAAATATTCTTTTGAGCATTCTTGAATTTTACTCTATAAAGAAGTATCATTTTGACAATTTGGACGTTATTGGTTCCTGGATAAATTAATTCTTGAACTTGTTTTATTGAATTATTATGTCATTGTCATCATTCTCATGTTTATATTATGTTGAAAGTCATCTGTGGCCTGTAGTACATAGATGAACTTGGTATGATTATGACCAAGGATTATTCGGTATAATCATGACCGTAATGTTACAAATGATGTGAAAAAAGTCCTCATTGGCCCGTAGTGCATTGATGGATAATTTTTGGTATGATTATGGCTATGGATTCTCTTCGGCCAAGGGAGCAAAGATGAATTGTTTTATGTCATGATCAGGACCGTTGATGAAAACATGATTATCTTTGGCCCGTAGTGCATGGATAATTCGTGGTCGTGATACTAAAGAATATCCTTGGCCTGTAGTGCAGGGATTATTTAATGATGTGGATTATTTATTAAGTTGAGTCCCAGCGATAAAAGTGATGAAAAACTTTTTAAATCATAAAAGATAGTAGATTATATTCTCTACTTTACTCTTTTAATGGATTGCTTGTTCCGCTGTAGTTAAACTTGATGTCTATTGTATTTTATCAGTTTAACATTGTTGAAGACTAATGATAATTTATTCTGCATTATCTTAGTCATAATATTTCTTCTTGGGCTAGTTGAGCTCACCCTTTCTTTCACTATTCTCTTGAGAGAAATGAGAACGAAAGCGGGACTAGTCGGGGAATGGAGTGACGGTCCAGATGATAGTATTAGTAGTCCTCACTATTCTGTTAAATAGTGTGACAATAAATGTAATGAGGACTTATTCTGAGAGTGGATATTGTCTAGAAGACAGTATTTGTATTTAAACTCACAGCTCTCTTGTTGTATAATTAAGATTGTATTTGTATTCTATACCATGTATTTGGTGACCCAAGATGGGTGATGTATACCTATTTTGGGGGCGTCACAGTTGGTATCAAAGCTTAGGGATATGATCCCTAGCTGAGATGTGAGATAAGAACTAAGAGGGGAGAGACGGGGAATTCCTTCGCTAGTATGACCTATCTAAGTTTATTTGGTATTTAATTTGTCGGTCAGAGTATAGGGATAATATGTGTTATGTTAATTAACCCTTGTTTTGTGACAGTGTTTGAAAATGACATCTGGAAATGTTGAGATAAGCTGGAGCAAAACAATATGACTGTGTCATAGTACGAGGCTAAGTTTACGGAGTTATCCCGGTTTGCATCCCATTTAGTCGATAATGAAGAGAGAATGACGCGAATATTTCTGCGAGATTTGAAACCTAATATACGTCAATACCTCATTTCTCACAAACTTTGTTTATATTCAGATGTTGTGAATAAGGCTCAGTTATTGAAGCGCGATAATGAGTTAGCACAACCAAAAGGCAACGACCAACAGCACGATAATAATCGTACCGGTGGCAACGGTCATCGGAACAATGATAACCATCGTGGGGGAAATTATCATGACAAGAATGGTAACCACTTCGGTGGTAATCATGGCCAAGATAATAGAAGTGGAAATTTCAAGAAGAGGAGGTTCAATAATGACGTGAAGACGTCGGAACCAACACCCGTTTCAAAGGAAGAAGAACGACCACCGGTCGTATGTTTCAAATGCGAACAGGAGGGACACATTCGTCCAAACTGTACGCAGCAATCCAAAGCGTGTTTTAATTACGGAAGAGAAGGTCACCCAGCTCGATTTTGTCATATGGTGAAGTCAAGTCCAGCTGGGATAGTGATGTCAAAGGATGTCCCAGACAAGCCAAAGTCGGTAGTTTAAGAGAGAGCATTTTTTTTTCTCATGACGAGGAACCTGAATAAAATTATCACGGGTAAGTTAATCATAAGCTCTTGCGAAGTCTATACCGTGTTAGATACCGGTTCTACTCACTCTTTATTTCACCTAGTTGTGTTCAATGTTTGTACTTAACTCCGGAGAAGTTAAACTTTGATTTATCTATTGAAACTCCGTTGGGAGAAACCTTCGTTACCTCCACTATTTATAAATCTTGTTTGATTCAAATCGACACTTTCACGTTACCTGTCGATCTTATCTCTTTGAAAATACTTGCCTTTGATGTGATTTTTGGAAACGATTGGTTAACTACTCATCATGCTTTTCGTAAGGTTGTTAGCTTTCATATTCCTAACCAACCTATTATGCGAATTTAAGTAACCAAACCACTAATGTCAATCATTGTCATATCAAGCCATAAGTAAAGAGCCCCGATCCTTTCGTTGTTGACTTCCTTGTGTGAAATGCACCAAAGCCAGACTTTCTGTAGGCGACGTCGTGAATGACGATGGCAAGTTGATAGGTATCAATGTGACGTACTATCCAAGTCTTGGATGAGGGTCACAGTTTTGAATGATATTTCTATCGTTAATAAATTTCTCGACGTATTCCTGAAGACTTATTAGCCTACCCTAGAGTGTGAAATCGAATTTTGTATTGACCCCAATACTAAACCCATTTCTTAAACCCTCAAATATTTCTTCAACTAAACTAAACGTAACATGCGCCAAGTACGTTGGCTTGAGCTGTTGAAGATTACGATCGTACCATTCAATATCATCGTGGAAGAGCGAACGTGGTAGCTGACGTGTTGAATAGAAGATCATATGCGCATTTACGAGTGCGATGTTGTTAACACAAAGACTAATTTTGTATAACTTACAAATGATGAAGATAGAGTTAAAGACTCTAGGGATTCACGTGAAGATAACGAATATACGAGTAGAATCGACTTTAATCGATAAAGTTAAAGTCGTGCAAGCTACAGACTCGAATCTGATGAATGTGAAGAAGAAGGTTCAAGAGGGCGTTATTCTAGAAGCAAGAGTTGCTGAAGAGAGGAAATCTCAACCCTCAATTTAATTGGCCCATTTGAAATCCTCGATTAAGTAGGAGCTGTGGCCTATAGACTCATTTTACCGCCAAGTATGTCGCGTGTTCATAACGTTTTTAACGTATCGACGTTACGTAAATATGTGCATGACCTGAACCATATTATTAATTTAGAACTAGACGAGATAGCAGAAGATTTAACTTATAAGGATATACGTGTTAAAATCTTGGATAAGAAGGATCGTATTCAACACTCAAAGGTTATACCTCAAGAGTTAGAATCTGAAATGAAGTCAAGGTTGTAAGACCCCAAATTATTAATAAATGAAATTTAAATTCCTCTATTTATTATTTTGAAATAGTAAGGGTTAATTTGATTAATGTGGTTAGTTATGGGTAAAATGCGCAAATATTTCAAATAAGCAAGTGGTTATAAAATATTCGTTTGGTCGTGGAATATTCTTACTATCGGGAATATTTCGCAATGTATTTGCCTTAATGGGCCCCATAGCTTAAAAACGATTGGATGAAGAAAACGACAAGTATAAATTGTTTATAATGATCACAGAGTCATTATCAAGAATTATATCTTGTTGAAATACTTGGTGGTTAAAAACACGATGATTTACTTTATTGCACCAATTATTGATTCTTACGTAAGAAGGCACTACTCAATAATTGTTATAGTAATTACTGTTCAATATTTTATTTTATTGATTCAATAATTGTTGTGTTGATATTTATTATTACTGTTGTTGCAATAATTGTCACTATACAGTATTTTCCATTATCGGAGCAATAATTCATATTATCTGAATAATATTATTAGATAACATTATTGGCAATGTCTAGAAAGTTCGGTCTAAGGAGAGATTATTTAATTCTGGCACAAGAAGGAGAAATCTTTACTTAGGAAGGCCCCTCTTTCCAGGAAGCGCACTGGTTGTCGATTATTGTGATTCTGTAATATTATTTGTGAATAATTAATTATTGATTTATATGATGAGAAAAATATTAATTTTATGTGGATATAGATGGAGAAAATTTTTAATGAGACGATTGTTAAAAATTAATATTTTATCTTTTTCTGATAAAATAATTCATTTAAATATATTATTATATTTTAATAATATAATAATGGTGATATTTTTACAATGAATGAGGGATATATGAGTATATGAGGGGAAAGAGTATATTTGTTGCAATAAATGTCTAAAATATGTTAAACATGTCGGTGGACCCCATTTCTTGACTAAAATTTGATTATAGCTTGTAAAATCGTCTGTTTATGGATTTCTGTCAATTTCTGTTTGGAATTTGAAAAAACTTCCTTCTGCAAAGTTGTAGATAATGGAATTTTCTATGGAAATTTGTGAGTTTCGAATTTTTCTGACAAAAGGGCTATTTATTATGAATTATTGAAGTTCCGAAGCTCTGAAATAATTAATTTTTGAAGTTTTAATTATTTTTAATAAGAAAAACGTTTTTTACATTTTTGGGACTCATTTTACATGTGTTAGGTTGCTGAAATCAGATTCTAGGTGTGCGTAGGAAGTTGTGGAAAAATTATAATATTAATTTATTAAATTTTCTGCTTTGGTGTTCTAAGCATTTTCCTATAAATAGGGTGCTTAGGTTAGAATTGAAAATTACACCAGAAACTGAAGTTTTCTCTCTCTTTCTCTGTCGTTATATTGAGCGTATTCTTGTGAGTATTTTGATACTTTGAGTGTTGTTATACGGTGCAAGTTCCCTTCAGCACTATACCCAGTATTTCAGCCAGAAGTACAATTCTTTCGAGGTAAGGGATGTTATTTTTTTCAAAATGATATTATTTCTTTCAATATCATTATGTCGGAGTATTGGTAAGATTTTTCTTGTGAAATTCTGATCTTTTTATGTTAGAGTTACTATTCACGAATTACTATTCATGAGTTACTATTTATGAGTTACTATTTACGAGTACTATTCACGAAGAATGATAATTTTTCCTGTGAAATTCTTGTCTTTTAGTGTCGGGGTTACTATTCACGTATACGGCACTATTCATGTATACGACACTATTCACGAATACGGCACTATTCACAGAAAAGTTAAATTTTTGTTTTTGTCCAAAATATCTATTATGGATACTAGCTTTGATTGTATCCATGTTTTGATCATTCTTGAATTTTACTCCACTATGATTATTATTGAGGTATTTTTGGACATGAATAAACCGAATTACGAATCCTTAATCCTTAATCCTTGTCTTTTGTTTCACTGGATTCGTTTCTTTTAAAATATTTTCATCATCCTCGATCCCTAAATGATGATGTTCTTTGAATATCTTTGATTGTAGTAGTGCAAAAGATGGTTGATTTTCTTATGTATATCTTTGGCCCGTAGTACAAAAGATGAGCAGTGTTGAGGTGAACATGAATTAATCTGATGAATATCTTTGGCCGTAGTGCAAAAGATGAATATTTGATTCAAGATGTATATTGATTGATGTTACGAGGATAAAAATACTGATGATGGACTTTTAAATTCATAGATAATAGTAGATTTCATTCTCTACTTAACTCTTCTATGAATTATTATTTCGCTGCGAATATTGATCTGAAACTTGTTGTCTATCATATTCTATCAAAGTATTCCCTGTTGAGGACTAACGATAATTTGTTTTATATTATCTTAGTCATAATATTCTTTACTGGGCTAGTTGAGCTCACCCTTTTCCTTGTTGTTCCATTTTTCTTCTCAGGAGGCAAGAATGTAGCGAGTACGAGTCGGGGTGTGGAGTGATGGTTCTAGAAAGTTGTCTTAGTAGTCCTCACCATTTTTGTAAAATAATGTATCAATAATTGTGATGAGGATTTATTTGGGTATGAATATTGTCTAGAAGACAATAATTGTATTTAAACTCACAGTATATATGTTGTTGTATTTTTCACGACAAATGTATTAATAAAGTTGTAGTTGTTTCTGTACCATGTATTTGGCGACTCAGAATGGGTTGGATGGAATGGACCTATTTTGGGGGCGTCACAAAGGTATCCTCACCTCTTCGGCATACCAGGTACGTATGTAAATTTTGAGGGCGAAATTTCATAAGGAGGGGAGATTATGAGACCCCAGATTTTATGAATAAATATTTAATTTTTTCGAAATAATTTTTTTATATATTATGGTGTGGATTTGATATAATGTTATATTTGTGGGTAATATTTACAAATTTTGCAAAGTATGTAAGTTGTCACTCAGTTTTGTTCAATTATTGCTACAATAGTTGCTGCATAGTATCTCACGTTATTTGATTCAATTATTGTTGATTTATAAGTTTTGTTTAATTAGTATTATTAACGTAATAAAAGCAGAAAAACTTTTTATATAAAGCAGAATACTTTTATAAAGTTATTCGTTTTATTAGGCTAATAGTAAAATCTTTTTATATAAAATGTAATTCTTTTATAAAGTTATTCGTTTTATTAGATAATAATTAGATTATATTATATTTTATTATTATGCAGTGTTGCATAGTGTTGCGTATAGTGCTGCGTGAGTGTTGCATAGTGTTTTACATAGTAAAATCTTTTTTATATAAAATGAATACTTTTATAAAGTTATTCGTTTTATTAGATTATAAATAGAATATATTATATTTTATTTAAAAGATTTTGCTTTAATTATGGACCGTCCGATTAAAGTAAATCAACTGACCGTTTCATGAGTTAATTCTTATCGTATCTATTCTTACATAAATAGAAGCTCATTCCTTCATTATTTTCTTACTTAATTCATTTGAAACTCTAGAGAGAAAGTTATAGAGAGAAAGAAGAAAAGTATTCGCTACTTACCTACTCTTATATCCAGGTTTCTTTTTACGGTAAGGGATATTATTTGTTGTGTATTCGTAAGGGTATTATTTCTTTTGTATTCATGAAGAGAACTTCATTATTCCATTCCTTATTATTACATTGGAATAACTTCGTATCGTGGACTACCCTATACTTGGTGACATTCTTCTATTATTGCATACATATTATTCATTTGGAATATCACATGCGTGTGTTTTACATGGACATGGTTAAAATCTTTATTATTCTCGGTGGAATATCATATGTTCATGTGTTTTACACCGGACTGGTTAAAATCTTTATTATTCATTGGAATATCTTGTTTGTGTGTTTTACACCGCACTGGTTCCGTCTTTATTATTACATTGGAATAACTCATACATCATGGAATCTACCGCATGCATGGTGATTTCTGTTGTTATTCTATTCTTTATTATTCGTTAGAACATCATCGCTTGACCGGTGCGCATTTACTTTGATTTGGTTCCGTTATTTATTATTATGTTGGAATAACCTGTCTATGTGAAGTACCGCATGCATGGTGATTTTTTTTGTTATTCCATTCTTTATTATATTCAGTTGGTTAAAGTTTTGACTTCCATACTCCATGAAATTAGTGGAATATTCTTGATATTTGTGCTTCATCCAGTATCTTTTCATGGAAATATTCTTCTGAGCATTCTTGAATTTTACTCTACAAAGAAGTATCATGTTGACAATTTGGACGTTATTGGTTCCTGGATAAATTAATTCTTGAACTTGTTTTATTGAATTATTATGTCATTGTCACCATCCTCATGTTTATATTATGTTAAAAGTCATCGGTGGCTTGTAGTGCATAGATGGACTTGGTATGATTATGACCAGGATTATTCGGTATAATCATGACCGTAATGTTACAAATGATGTGGAAAAAGTCCTCATCGTTGGCGTAGTGCATTGATGGGACAGTTTTGGTATGATTATGGCTATGGATTCTCTTGCCAAGGAGCAAAGATGAATTGTTTTATGGCATGATCAGATGAGTTGATGAAAACACGATTATCTTTGGCCCGTAGTGCATGGATAATAATTCGTGGTCGTGATTCTAAATAATATCCTGGCTTTGTAGTGCGGGGATGATTTAATGATGTGGATTATTTATTGTCGAGTCTCAAATGATAAAAGTGATGAAAACTTTTTAAATCATAAAAGATAGTAGATTCTATTCTCTACTTGACTCTTTTAATGGATTGCTTGTTCATTGCAGATTAAACTTGATGTCTATTGTATTTTATCGGTTTAACATTGTTGAAGACTAATGATAATTTATTACGCATTATCTTAGTCATAATATTTTTTCTTGGGCTAGTTGAGCTCACCCTTTCTTTCTTTGTTCTCTTGTGAAATGAGAACGTGGCGGGACTAGTCGGGGAATGGAGTGACGGTCCGGATGATAGTATTAGTAGTCATCACTATTACATTAAATAGTGTGACAATAAATGTAATGAGGACTTATTCGAGAGTGGATATTGTCAGAAGGCATGATTTGTATTTAAACTCACAGCTCTCTTGTTGTATAATTAAGATTGTATTTGTATTCTGTACCATGTATTTGGCGACCCAAGATGGGTGATGTATGCCTATTTTGGGGGCGTCACATCAAGGATATATGCAAAGATGGAGGAATATTCAAGAAGATACTTACTAAAGAAGAAGATTGGCGAAATCCTAAAGACCTAGATGAAGTATTAGTTAAATATGAGGCTAGGCTTGAGGATGGAATGCTAATTTCGAAATCTGATGGGATGGAGTTCATTGTGAAAGATGGGTATCTCTGTCCTGCTATGTCAAAAGTCGTAAAGACAATGAAGAAAGAAAAGAAGGTCCTCCTGACAGTGAAGCCACAATATGCATTTGGAGAGAATGGTAGACCAACAACTTGAGATGAGTGTGATGTGCCACCAAATGATGGGGTATTTGCCAAAGTGAAATATTTGATAGGAAAACTGGAAGATGGAACTATTCTTTTGAAGCAAGAATTGCAGCTTATTACTTCACTAAGGGAAACATTGGCAAAAGAAATAGAACAAGTTAATTTAGAAATAAATAGATTTGATAGTGAGAAAAAAAGAGATCAATTTGGATCGTGAAAGAAGAGGCAAGGAATGGACAGAGCTGAACGATTCCATTAAAGAACTTAAGGTGAAAAGGCAGAAACTAGAGAAACAAAGGGAATTATTACGTGTTGATATGAAAGAGTTTCTTGCACAGATTAAGCACCTGAAGCAATTGGAAGATTTGAAAGTTGTCCTAGATCATATTGCTTTAACTGATTTTCAGAAGCCTGACTTACGATCTAGCAAACAAAAAACATCATTTGTGTCATTCACATCCGTGGAAATGGCAAAAGAGTTTCTAGCGTTTGAAGGAATCGGAAGATCAAAAGGTTTTGCGACATTGTGAAAAATAAATTTGGTTTACGGGAGGCCTTGTTAACTAAACCAAATTAATTCTAGAATGTTCATGAATTAATTAAGTACATGAATATGTAATGTCTAAATACATGATACATGCATGTACATGAATGTATTTAAAATATCTTAGAACATGTAACGGTTAGGTTCATGTACATGAATTTAGTCATCTAGTAATTATTATGGTAACTCTAGAAGTATCTTATGAGTCCTATAAATTGTCGTGTACTAACTAGTTCATTTGAAGCAAGTGAAATGAAAGTATTATCAAGTGTTCTTCAAAGTTATATTTCACTTCTATAATTTATCATCTTCCATAAATTTCCAACAGACTATATAGATATGGGGGGGTAGCCAGGGGGTAGCCAGGTAGGTGCTATAAAACTCAGATAGATAGTCTTTCTTGCTTGTTTTTATTGTTGGCATTGGCCTCTCTCGCGGGTCTAGAAGTTTTTCTTGCACCTGCAAGTAGAAGTAAATCAAATATTGACATCTCTGATTCAAGATAGTTAAGTAAAAATTCTACATTCAATTCATCCCTTTTAAGTATAAAGAGTGTCGATAAGAATAACATGTCTCAATTGGTCATGTTTTACAAAGCATTTTAGGCGCCCGTATAAGCGACTAAGGCCACTTAGATCACTTCTTTATCCTATAATATTGAAGCTTTTGGGTTTTTTCGAGAAATATACTAATACTCGGCATTTGTTATCAGGTTATTTTATTAATTATCCTAAAGTAATCACTCCAAAGTTTCTTCATACTATTACTCGTAATATTAAATTTGGTATATCCGGCTATGAGTTGGATTCTTTTGATGAAGAAATAGAAGATAAGTCTTCGACCTTGCAAGAAAATTTGAGTTCAGTGTCGGAATCAACATCAGTCTATCAAACTTACAGTAGGGATTCATATTATTAAAGAATTTACGGAAATAACTTTTAAAACATTAATAGAACACATAATAACTATAGAACTTTAACATGCCATGTCTAAAAGGCAACCATACCTATGCTGAGAGTTTCAATCTTTTAAAGCGGCAGAGTAGTTCTTCGACATTGACAACACGGACTCTCTTGCAGTCAAGATGAACTCCATACATCTCCACTGTCACATACTCAGTTGTTGTGAAGGAGACCTCAATTCTATCTCCACTTTTCATTGAGTTTGGTTTTCCTATAGATCTCACCCATGAATGAACTCCAGTGGTCCGTACAGAGCCCACATACTTGAATTGAGTACCATTTGTTTTATTAGTGATAACAACTTCAATCTGAGAATGAAGTATGCCTCCAAAAACAACCCAGAAAGCCATCCTCAAGAAATTACTTTTAACTTCCCCCGGCATCTGAAACGAGGTTGAAAATCTTGTTCCTTGATGACGGAACCTATCTTGAATCACCCTGCTTGGGAGGTAAATATCACAACCATCAAGTCCAGAGCAATCCTGTTACACAAAGAACAATTTAAGAAAAAGAAGAAAATTACAACAACAAAAAAAGAAAAGAAAAAGAAAAAGGAAAACCCTTACTTGCAGGCAACTCCATATGAAATTTGATATCAAATTGCTACAATCTGTGAGAATTAATATGCGCAGGTTCGTTAAATTTGATAGATCTGGCAATTTTTGTAGGCTGCTGCACCCAGTCAAGTCTAGGTACTCTAACTTGCAAGGAAGTTTTGGAAGTGATTGAAGACTTGTGCAGTTAATCAACTTGAGGTCTTCTAAATTAGGGGGGAGTTTTGGCAGTTGTAAAAGCCTGTTGCAATTACTCAAGTCTAGCACCTCTAAATCAGGAGGAAGCTCTGGGATTGATTCAAGACTAGAGCAATTGTTCAAGTACAGTTTGCGTAGATCAAGAGGAAGCTCTGGGAGTGATTCAAGACTGGTGCAATTGCTCAACTCTAAATTGATTAAATCAGTAGGAAGTTCCGGGAGGAATTGAAGACTCCGACATTCATCCAAGTCAACGAGGCGTAAATTACGAGGAAGTTTTGGAAGTGATTGAAGACTACAGCACTTGGTAAAATTAAGCGTTCTCAAATTATTCATCCTTGACAGATTTGGTAATTTATCCAGTGATGTACAAAGACATGCAAATAGCTCTACTAGATTGGGAGGAAGTTCTGGTAGTGACTGAAGACTCGAGCAGTCGGGCACATTCAAGTGTTTTAAGCTTGTTAAACATCCGATGGAATCTGGCAATTGCATAATATTGGTGCTAGTTAGATCAAGATACGTGAGTGATACTAGATTTCCCAAATTCTCAGGCAAGCTTTCAAGGTTTTTAGAGAAATTTAGCCAAAGATGCATGAGCGAAGTTAGATCGCAAATGCTACTTGGAAGGTTTCTAAGGTTCTCACAACCAACCAAATCCAACTTCTCCAACTTATCTAGATGTCCGATGGAATCTGGTAATTGTTCAATACTTGACCAACTTGCATCAAGCTTCCTTAAGCATCCCATGTTCCCCAATTGCTCAGGCAATTGATTCAAACCGTAACATCCATACAAATCCAAGTTAACCAACTTATGCAAAAGCCCAATAGATGGGTGAATCCGCGACAAACTTAAACAATTTTGAAGTATTAATTTCTCAAGGCTTTCCGATCCTTTGAAATCAGGGGTGGTTTTGAGGAAACGAGAACCACTAGCATTTAGTATTTTCAAGCTTTGTAATTGCTGTTTAAGAGAATAAAAAAATATGGAAACATAAACTATTGAACCAAAGAAACTATGTACTATACAAATTCGGTGAGAAAGATGGAGATAATACATACCTTGGTGCCTTCCCACAGTATCTTGACTTTGCTGTGTTGCATGTCAAGGAAAATTAGTTTTGGTGCTTGAAAACTTGAAGGTAAACAATCCAAAGAGTTATCATACCAACAAAACCACCTTAATTCTTCAAATAAATTTTCAAAGCTTCCAGTGAGATTCACATTGATAATCTGAAGCAATCTCAAGTTTGGCAAGTCATGAAATGCCCTGGTACTTATATTTACTTCCTTTTGCACGGGCATGACTAGCCTGATACCTTCAATGTTTTCATGTCCCTAATAAAAGGAGAAAATACCATTAAGAATTGAGGTCATGATAATGAAGTCAAAAAAGCTTACGAGCTTATCATAGAATTGAGATTAACTCTTTCAAATTAAATGGGGAAGAGGGGTAATCAGAATTGAGGAAGTATTTCACTTTTGCGATAAATAAGTGTGCAGCCAAATAATGGAGGACTTAGATCTAACCTAAAGGACAAATGGATTTTGTAGCTCCATATCAGAAGTAAGGGTGAACGGGTGAATATATATCAAGTTCATTGGCAGCCTGGGGAATTCATGATGGACCTTCTGTATTTCTTTTAAATCTTTGTCCAAATCTTTAGATAAGATGAAGATCAATAAATAATTTTTTTCCTTTTGCCAAAATACTTAACTTCCATAATATTTACAAGAGTGTGTGCAAGATAAACGATATGAAATTAATTTTTTAAGCAATATATTTTTTGGAATAGTCAAAAGAGAAAGTGTTAGTCTTGTACCTTGAAATTCTTGAGAACATCATATGCTTCCTCATGAAACAATCGACTACGCATTCTTGGATTCTTTACGTATTTTTCGCGAACAATTTCCCGTCCCATATCCCGAATCAGGCTATGCATCCTCAGCTTGTTTCCCCAGTCAATTGTTAGTAAACATCTTTCCCTTAAAATGCAGATTCCACTTTCTGGAAAGAAACCACAAGCATCTAGAATCTTGATTGCATCGTCTTTGTCCATTCCGATGAAAAAGAATGCAATATCGAGGAAGATGTCCTCCACTTTATCATCATCAAGTGAATCATAGCTTATTCTGAGTTTTTTCTGAATATGCCTGTGGGGAATTTCTTTCAATTTCTCAAAGATACTTTCCCACTGTACCATGGGTCTGTCGAACAAACTTGAACCCAAAACTTTAAGAGCTAATGGAAGCCCTCCAACGTATATTACAATATTTTGTGAAAGCTCCATCAAATTTTTTTTCAAGGGGTTGTATTTCTAAAGGCATGCCATCTGAAGAGCTCCAAAGACTCGTCGTCGTTCAATTCCTTCACCTCGTGCCTCAAATCTACTTGAAATTCAACTAGTAGACGTGAATCTCTTGTCGTGACAATGATTTTACTTCCTAAGCCAAACCAATTCCAATTTCCTGCTAATGATTCCAACTGTTTTATTTGGTCTAAATCATCGAGAACTATGAGGACTTTTTTTGAACGAAGTCTTTGTTTCACAAAACTTATTCCTGTATCAACACTGGTAACCTTAAAATCCTTTATTTTCAGAAGTTGAAAAATAAGTTGCTCTTGTAAATAATGTAGACCACGGGGTTCCTCGAAAGCTTCTCTAACATTTTCAAGAAAGCAACTACTTTCAAATTCCTTGTAAATTTTATTATAGAGAGCTTTGACAATTGTAGTTTTGCCAATTCCGGCCATCCCATATATCCCAATGAAACTAACATCATTCGACCCAATGCTTAGTTTTTGAGATATTTCCTTGACACGAGAATCGATGCCAACTTGATGGTCAGTAATGTTCAAGTATTTGGGGCATAATTTCATTAGAACATCATTAACAATTTTTTGGATGAGATCTGCGTCATGCCTGCCAATTTTACACCAATTTTAATTTGGGAAGTTAAACACAAATTAAAGAGCAATAATATATACATGAGTTCTGCTAAGTAATGCAACCGAATTACAATTATGCATGTACAAATACATAATGTTGGATAGAATTATAAGTCTCTCACCATAAATATGACATATACTTTTAATAAAGATTACCACTAATAGTTATCCTCATCTAAAAAATAATATATAAAGTCGCAATATATATAATTTCCATGATACATTGTCCTGGAATTTGATGCCCAAATTAGGAAAAAGTGCATTCAAGTGTTGTACTGTACAACTATCTAATGCACTTTCGAGTGGTTTAGGCATCCTAAATTTTTTGAAAATAAAATGATTACATTGCAAGTCAATAAGCAATTAATTTGTGGATCTATGACAGATCTTTTTAATTTGTAATCCTAAGACATCTCCTGGACTCGTACTGTGATGTACATGTATTCTCTTTCCTGATCAATTCACCTTTCTTTATCCATGTCTACCATGAATGCTATGTGCATATATGAGATATCTTACACAATATTTATAACTACTGAGTTTGAGAAGAAAAAAAAGGGTGAAGGGGAAAAAGGAATTGTGACAGAGAAGAAAAAGAAAATAAACGAGTCAGTTTGTGTTTTGGAGTAAAAATGAGAGAAAATACTGAGGGATGATGTTTTATATATTTTCATTGGTATCTAATACATTAGTGCTTTATTTAAAAGGAATTCTTACAAAATAATGTGTCAAATTGTTTAATTCGTAGATGATCCACTATACATAAGTGGGTCCAATAATAATAACTAACTACAACCATACACATCATTTTGTATCGTTATTTTGTACTATTCTTTAACCATCATAGTATTATTGCTAATACATTACTTTTATTATTTGTGCATAATTGTATATTTATAGTTTGTGCATATAGTACTCTCTCCGTTCTTAAAAGATTGTCGTTTTAGAAGGTAAAATTCGTTCCAAAAAGTTTGTCGTTTACAACTTTCGAGGAGAAAAAATTATTTACTTTTCTATATTACCCTTACCTTCTCTCATTGTCCAAATAAATTCTCTCTCTGCTTATATTAATAGTTTTGAACTTCCCATAAAGGGATAGTGATGAAATTTCAAATAAATTTTACTTGGTAAATGGTACTTTCTTAATCTATGTATAAAAACCTTAAACGACAATCTTTTAAGAACGGAGGTAGTATTATTCTTTTTTATCACCCTTGATCACCTAGCTTAGTTTATTTATTAAGTAATTATTACAACACATTTTTTTTAGAAAGTTCTATGAAAATTACAACACTTTCTTTTCGAGTAACTTTTGTAAAGTTAAATGACCAATTTATCCACAATCATATTAACTTTATCATTTAATATGTATTGATTGCTCTACTAACTAAAATCTTTGTGATTCATAGCTTAGTTGTTTTGTTGCTTCTAGTGAGCAGACCGTGCAAGTTAATCGTCCTTAGCTCCCTCATAACAGTACAATCATTACTTTTATTCATCAAATAACTAAATTTAGATAATGGGGAAAAAAGGAATTATTATAGAAGTTACCCATTTGCATCATTTCTCAGATCATATCCTGATATATTTGCAGTTGTGGTTAATGCAGCTTTCCATGTCTCTACCAACTCTTTTGCGTAACGTATTTTATGTTTTTCAAAAGTTTTTGCATAACAATCAGTTTGGTGGCGTACGTTTAATGGATCAACATCGTAGAATACAGGAAGTACGATCTGTCTCCTTATTCTCTTGCATTCGAGGATCTCTGCAAGCTCATTAAGACACCATTTCGAAGCAGCATAATTTTTTGAGAAAACAACGATACTTATCTTCGAATCATGGATAGCTTTTATCAATTGTGGTGCGATTTCTTCTCCCCTTTCTAGTCCAGATTCATCTTTGAAGGTTCGTATTCCTGCCTGATCTAAAGCAAAATATAGATTACCAATAAAGTTTCTTCGTGTATCTTTTCCTCCAAAACTCAAAAAAACGTCCCAAAATTTAAATGAGGATGAAGATGAAAAGTAAGAAGAATCAGTTTGTTTGCTTGTACCGGCCATGAAAGTAGGGTTTGAAGATAAAAAAGGAGAGAATGAAATGGGAGGATGATCTAGGTTTTGTTTTGTGTAGAATTTATAATGGTTATCAAATGGTTTATCAGAATCATTCATCTTGTAAGAAAGAATCAAAATAACATAAAAATAATTAACCCACAAAAAGTCAACTATTCATGATTGATTTTGGAAATTGTTTAATTGATTTATAATTATTTTCTTTAAATAAAAAAATAATTAGAACAATGAAGAAGTAAACAAATGTATGCGTATATAACTATAAATACAGCCTGCAATCGCAGTTATGTGGTTGTCAGAAATTGAATTATGAATTACTGGAAATGGAATAAGGACAAGTATTTTGATTAATTATTTCAAGTGTTGGGCAATCTCAAAAGTGGACACCATATAAATTATTTCAAGGTTTAATGTTGACCAAACTAAATTGAAATATTGTATTATTTCTGTGTTTTTTTTATATGACATATTATTTTTTAGGAGTATCTGTAGTATTTATTAAGTTTTATTACGAATATTGGCCCTCCTAATATTATTTTGTTAGAAAGGATTACAATTTTATTTATTTTTTATTATAATGTTTTCATTTTT
Organism: Panax quinquefolius; assembly: GCA_020205615.1. Lineage (NCBI taxonomy): Eukaryota > Viridiplantae > Streptophyta > Magnoliopsida > Apiales > Araliaceae > Panax > Panax quinquefolius. Next base: position 53,444 of record JAINUW010000034.1, read on the forward strand.
TTGTAATAAATTACGGTTTTAATATATTTTAATCTTTTGAACAGTTATATAAAGGGAATATATCTTAGTTTCACCCTTTATCGATTTCACGCTTTATGTAGCGACGGAGGAAGACGATTCGATTAAAATATATTATGTTCGATCCGTCGTTATATCTTATCATGTCATCGCTAAAAGTTAAGACGACGGTTCTATATATAGCGACGGACGAAATAAATCACTAATCCGTCATTAAAAGGAGTAAAACAATGTGGCTAGAGAAGGGTGAAGCTTAAGATGGGACCGATTATATAAAATAAAATGATTTTAATATATTTTAATCTTTTGAACAGTTATATAAAATAAAATTAAAAAAAAAACAAATTTGCTACTAATTAATTTGCAATAATTAATGCTCAAATGTCTATCACATGCACTAGCAAGTCTTTTAATAATAATTTCAGAAATAACACCGGAGTTTCCCTGTAGTTGGGGCTTTGAGTATGTACTACTCACTAAATAATTAATAAAATATATAACAATAATTTCTTCTTCATCATCAACTCAACTGAGAATTTTATGTTTTTTATTTTATTCTACCATAAGAAGACTTTTTTCTCAAATAATTTCTTTTAACAAATATGACTTTTTTTATGAGTGATTGTTATTATTAAAGTAAAAATGATGTTATCATTATATATATATATATATATATATATATATATATTTGACAATTTTATAACTTGTTAACGCTAAATTTTGTACGCCTGACAAAATTACCAAAATAGGAGGCCAAACAGCGCTAACAGTTTAGTCCTCAATTTGGGCTTACAATTTATTACATCAAGTACCTAATTTGATACAATTTAGCCCCCAATTTCTGAATCCGGTCAAAATTGGCCGAAATACCCGACCCGCCCAAGTATCCGATCGGATTTTGTGTATTTAATACCAGTTGATCATATAAATAGACGGTTTAACTTAATTTAAAAAGGGTTATTTACAGTTCTGTTACATCAAATACCACCATATTCATGATTCGGCCCCCCAAAAAAATTAAAATTATAAAAAAAATTATAAATATAATATTTTTTTAGCCCTTTAAAAAAAGTAACTAATACCATAGAAATACGATATAAAATTATAAATAACATTTAAAATTATAAAAATTATAAATACAATTTGTAAAATTTAAGTTGTGATATAATTTTTTAAATTTAAGACGTAAAATTTATTATTTATGATATAATTTATAATTTGCAAGATTTAAGTTATAAAATTAATTTTTACATACGTACAATTTGTAAAATTTAAGACGTAAAATTTATAATTTATAATTTGCATGATTTAAGTTGTAAACTTTATACATACAATTTGTTAAATTTAAGACGTAAAATTTATACGTATAATTTGATAAAATTTCCAAATTTGAAGGAACAAAACAATTTGAAGGATTAGGGAAGAGGGAGAGAGGAGAGAGAGCAAATGAGTCTTTTTTTTCTTTTTTCTTTTGTCAATTTATAAAATTAAAATTATAAATATTTATACATACAATTTGTAAAATTTAAGTTGTGATATAATTTGTAAAATTTATACATACAATTTGTTAAAATTTTCAATTTTGAAGGAATAAAATAATTTGAATGATTAGGGAAGAGGAAGAGGAAGAGGGACAACGGAGATAGAGCAAATGAGTCATTTTTTTCTTCTTTTTTTCAATTTATATAATTTAAAATTATAAAAATTATAAATACAATTTATAAAATTTAAGTTGTGATATAATTTTTAAAATTTAAGAAGTAAAATTTATAATTTATAATTTGCATGATTTAAGTTGTAAAATTTATACATACAATTTGTAAAATTTAAGACATAAAATTTATAATTTGCAAGATTTAAGTTGTAAAATTTATACATACAATTTGTTAAAATTTTCAAATTTAAAGGAACAAAACAATTTTAAGGATTAGGGAAGAGAGAGAGAGAGAGAGAGAGAGAGAGAGAGAGAGAGAGAGAGAGCAAATGGATCATTTTTTTCTTTTTTTCTTTTTCAATTTTTTCCTTCTCCTTTTGTATTCTCTTCTAATGTAAAAAGGGTGTTATTTAATTAATTAAATTTAGGCACTTTTGTTAATTGTTTAAAATTTTAATATTATTCGTGTTAAAAATATAATTTGGATGTTTAAAAGTTTGTTAATTTTTTTGGTAATTAAGTCTTTATTTAAATTTTAAATAAAAAAATTATATTTTGTAATCTTTGTATTAATATTTAACATCAAAATAAGTATTTATACAAATTTTATACAAATTAGGTACTTGATGTAGTAAATTATGAATTTGGTGGTACTTGATGTAACGAAAGTGTTATTAACCCGTATATTATACTGTATATGGCCGAAAAATTAGGTATTTCGGTCAATTTTGGCCGAATTCTAAAATTGGGGGTTAAATTATATCAAATTAGACACTTGATGTAGTAAAGTGTAAGCCCAAATTCTTTGAGGGCCTAATCATGAATATGATGGTACTTCATATAGTCAACTTTATTTAGCCCTAAATTAAGTTGCTTATTATTCCCCTTTTCTTTCAATAACTCAAAAGCATAGTAGTGTACATCTAGGATAGGATAGTAGTAAAATCATTAACAAGTGAGTACCAAAAAATCGAAATATCTTGAGAGAATTTTGTGCTCCCTGTGCATGTTGTTTGTAAGAGAGAATAAAAAAGGGAGTAGGAATATAACCAAAAAAAAGAACAAGCTAGAAATACATATATACTCCTATGGACAAGGAAATCGTACTTTGTTAGGGTTAGGGTTTTGTATTGGCTGAAGAGGAGAGAAATCCACGAATAGTACGGGATTGATTGATGAATTAAAGATGGGAGAAGAAAAGATGAGCGATTACTCCAACGACACGTGGCAGAACTATTAGAATCTGAGAATCTTGTTAGGGTGGCAAGGATTCAGAGAGCCTTCTTGAGTGCTTCGGGTTGAGATAGAATGTCCAAGTCTCCTAGTCCTCCAAAAGGTTCAAGAGTCCAAAAGTCCAAAAGAGAGCCCCTTCCCAATGGAGTGGAAGAGGTATTTATAGGGTTTTCTGGAGAGTGGTCAGATCGTCCTGCCCTTCTAGCCACCAATCCAATCCCTCAATCAATTTTCAAAATGAGTCGTCTCCACGTGACTTGCACCTCGGGACACGTGGAAGATTCTCTCAAATTTTGCTACTTTATTTCTGGCTCTTGTGTCTTATCATTTAATCATAATGTAAACCTTAATTTGTGCATTTAATTTAATTAGGTTAAGTGATTCTTAATTTGCACTTGGGCCCACATTTGCCCCCTGCGCGAGAGTCGCATCTTTAGAGTGACGATCGTGCAAAATACTTTAGCTCTATGAATCATGCTTCAAATTATTGAAAAATCCGCGGAGCTCGATCTTGCAAGTCCTAAAAATAGAAAATCATAGGATAGGGAACCTATGGGAGCTCTCCCAATATATCTTTGGAGAATCTCTTTATCAAATCTTTCCAAATTTTTCACAATCTTTGTTTATATATTATATATATATATATATATATATATATATATATATATATATATATATATATATATATAGTCCAGTTCCTATCTGGACTCCTGCATTTTCTTAAAATGCGGATTTTTTTTTCTTTTTTTTAAAACAACTAAAAAAAATTATAGAACTGGAATTTTTACATCATACAGTGTTTTGGGTGTGATTTGAATACATATAACAAAACATGTCTTTACAGTCTGTGCAGAGTGTACATACATTTTTTGGTGTAGGTATCCAAATCACGCCCAAAACATTGTATTATGAAAAAATTTCAGTTCCATAATTTTATTTTTTATTTTTTAGTTGTTTTAAAAAAAAACAAAAAAGCAAAAAAAAAATTTGGTCTATCTTTTACTCCAGTCCGGACTCCCGGAATTCGGACTGGATCGAGTGTGTGTGTGTGTATATATATATATCCCATGAAGGTGGTACAAGGGAAGTATAATTAATATGATATGTAAGTTCATGGATGCCTAAAAAGAATTAATATATCAGAATGATTGATATGAAGGAATGGATGAAGAATCTCCAAGTTCAAATTACTAATATGGTAAGATGGAGAGAAAATGGTCTTGTGGTGATTTGTGCATCCGTCATTGAAGCACAAAAATTGGAAAATAAAATAAAATTAGGAAGGAATATTTCAAAAAATATTATCTAAAAGTTGAAAAATATTTCCTAAATAGGAATAATTTAATTTTGTAAAATAATAATCTTTTTTTAAAACGCAAGTTCTTTTTCCCTTAATTGATGATACCGCGTAGTCTTAAAGCACGGTGATTAGAAGGAATTACTATCCTAAAGCATTAGGTGACTAAAATAATACCATTCTAATGCATAATGATTGAAAGTTCATCATTCTCACAATACCAAAACTCATCCACTGCTCTAAAGCGAATGAGTTAGGACTCTGAAGCAAAGGAGATAGACATCCAAGTCTTCAGAAATCAGAGCAGCTAATTCGGCATAAGGATTTTTCGTCTGGGGTCAGCCTCAAAAGCTTTCTCATAGTCTTAGCTTTTTCCCAGTAATATATATATATATATATATATATATATATATATATATATAGTGGATTGTTCAAATCCATGGGAAGCAAACCATGCAGTATAATCATTGTAGCAATATAAAAAAGTAGTACTACTATATAATTTCGTGTGTGGGCGATTGCATTGGTGTTGTTTTTATTATCAAAGTCTTCATATACTTCCAACAAATCGTGCAATTTTTTTATTGCATTAACCTCGGGTGCCAGGAGTATTTGCATTGGTGACATGTATAAAACTAAATTTGAATTATTAGCATATAGAAGTATTATATATGTAGAAAGAGATAGAGTACTATACATATATTAATATATATATATATATATATATATATATATATATATATATAAGCATTGTTCTCAGATTTTGAGCTATGGAGATTTATTTATGCCTACGAATATCCTGTCAATGAGTTTTTTTTATTATTATTATTTTTCCAGGTGATTGTAATATTTTTTTTTGGGGCCATCTCATCTTAACAAGAATTTTGGCTCGGATATAGAAAATGATACACTTTTTTTTCACTGTAACAAGGAATCATCTATGCCGGTAATCTTTCTTTTTCGGACCATCTCACCTTAACGGGATTTTGGTCTACAAATAGAAAAGGCTACACTTTTTTCCACTGCAACAAGGAAGCATCTGTTCCGGGCCATTTCACCTTAACAAGGATATTGGTTCGGATATTCTCAAAGAAAAATCAACACCGTAAGGAGGAAGCATCTATTCCGGGCCATTTCACCTTAACAAGGATCTTGGCTCGGATATTCACTAAGAAAAGGCAACACCGCAACGAGAAAACGTCTATTCCGGGCCACTTCACCTTAACAAGGATCTTGGCTAGAATATTCTCAAAGAAAAGGTAACACTGCAACAAGGAAACATCTGTTCCTGGCCATTTCACCTTAACAAGGATCTTGGCTCGGATATTCTTAAAGAAAAAGTCACTTCACCTTAACAGGATCTTGACTTTTTCTCTGAATATTCTCAAAGAAAGACCACAACTTTTGTTTTTTACGACAAAGTAGCATTCATCACAAGCGGTTGATTCAACGAGCAAGGAGAAGTTAAATGTAAGAGGGGAAGAGCTCCCTAGGTGGCTAAACCCTAGGGCCCAAACCCTGGAGACCCTAGGGGTACCAAACCTAGTGGCCTTCTCCTTCACATTTTTTTGTTCTTCCTCTACCCTCTTTTATTTGAATGGCGTCTAATGTTCGTGCTCTTTTTTGCTTCTTCTTTCAAGTGTTTTTAAGCTTAAATCTCAGACTTCCTTCTTTGCTATGATAAGCACTCAAGTTCAAATGTTTTCCTTGCTCTTTAGAGCCCTTATACTGAATTCTTCTTGCTTGCGGGCCCTCAATCTCCATTAAACATTCTACAGACCCAGAAACCGCCAAGGAGGCCCCGTTCCTCAGTGATTGGGGAAGGGCTCCCCCCTTTTGGTCCTTCCGACATCTTTTGGGAGCAAGTTCAGGCTTATGACCATCCAATTTTTTTTTACCAGAGAAGGAAGACTTGTTTCTATATGCAGCGGCTTGCGAATGTTGGGATGACTCTCCCCATTGCGATCGCATTCCCCGCATATGCAAAGAGGAACACGAGTACCTTTTCAATCCCCTTCGCTTCTTGTCTGATTCATCTGGACGCCTTCAGGGATGGCAATATTGGACCGACGAGATACTTAGGAATGTGATTATGTGGATATATTAAAAATAGGGCTGACATTCTTCGTTGCATTCAACTGTACAGGGACTTTCCCCGCCAATAGAACCATGATGCTCTTAGCATGTTAATTTCACTTCGGTGTTCCTCAACATGCACATTCATCACTGCTTGAGGGGAATTAAGTGCCTCTAATCTGGAGATTGTCTATGTCATCTACTAGTAAGCATTTACCCGCTGCACATGAGTCACGCCTTTGGTGGGATGATCGCGCAAAATGTTTCAAGTGTTGAAGTCTTGATTCAAGTTTCTAAACAATTCGCGGAGCTTGATTTTTTGCAAGTCTCGAAAATAAAAAGTCCTATGAGAGGGAAGCTCTAGGGGGAAACCCTAGGAGGAAGAGCCCTAGAGGAACTCTCCCTGGATATCTTAGAAAATCTTTAATCTAATCCTTCTTATTATCTCTTGAAATTTCTCGCTTCTTCAGAATCAAGAAGTCATCGAGAAGGCCAATGCTGATGAAGAGGATGATGATGTTCCCATTGGGCTCTTTGCGAGTCGAGGACTTGAAGCAATTTAGCAATGATGTTGACAACCTTGCAGTCGTGGGTGTTGATATGTCTCTTTTTCGTGCTAGGCTGGATCTTTTCAAGTCAAATTTTTATATTGTTGCACTTCGTTCGGAGGTTGCTATACGCAAGTATGAGGATGACTGCTTTTTAGTACAACTCTCAGATCTTGACGAAGTCGCAAGAAAATTGGAGGCCAAGTCTCAGGATCTAGATTCCAAGCTTCGGGATGTAGACTGCCAGCGACGGGACTTAGATTCAACTACCCAACAGGTTAGGGAGCTGAGAGCGGTAAATCTTAAGATTCATGACACCGCCATTGCTAACTTGGAGGCTTTAGCTATGCCCCATCTTCAATTTGATATGTCACGGCCTTTAGATTATGGCCTTTTGTAGTCTTTTCCTTTTCCTGTATCAAAAACTCATTTACATATATTTTATTTATCAAAATTGGGTTTCTTTATCCTTATTGATTGCCTTTAATTTGAATGACTCCTTAAAACTCAATATTTAACATTGAATCTTAAGTTGTTCAAATTAATACTCCAAGACAACAATAGGCCTCATAAAACAGCAAACATAAATTTTGTTAAAAGCATGTTTGTTTTTTCTTTTCGATTTCATGCAAACCAATTACAATTGAATCTATACTTTTCTTTTTAATAAATAAGAAAAAATATTCAAGTATAAGTGAAAGTTTGAATATTTATTTTTAATCAGATTGCTTTTAACAAAAAGCGTAACTTTTCAAATAACAAATCATGCTTTTGTCAGATAAAGCATAACGTTCGCCACTTTTAGAGATAAAGTGTAACTATTTTTTTTCGGGGTTGAGGGCTTATACTTAGGTGTCTCAATCACTTTTAGAGTTGAAAGTGTAACTTCTGAGGACTTATAGTCAGGTGCCTCGATTACTTTTGAAGTTGAAAGTATAACTTTCGAGGACTTATAATCAAATGTCTCAATTACTTTTGAAGTTAAAAGTATAACTTTTCTGGTCCGAGGACTTATAGTCATGTGCCTCGATTACTTTTAAAGTTGAAAGTATAAATTTTCGGGTCTAAGGACTTATAGTCAAGTGCCTCGTTCACTTTTAATGATAAAGTGTAACACTCGGGTGCCTCGTCACTTGGGTCATCTAATTTTTTGGCAAGCGCAATCTCCGAGACTCAAAATTGGGTGTCTCGTCACTTGGGTCATCGAATTTAATTCTTGACAAGAGTATTTTATGAGGACTTGACCACTATCTTGGGTGGTTTTTTTTAAAAGAAAATCCATCAATTATAGTGTCTTCTCCCTTGGTCATCCAATTTCTTTGCAATGGATACTCCTGAGGACTTTAACCACCATTTTTGGTGAACCACCATCTTTGGTGGATTTTTAATTCGTTAATTCTTGTATCTATAGTTCAGAGTTCTTTCGATGGTAGAGCTAGTATTTGGATTGTCCATCATCTTGACTTTCGGGACTGCATCATGGGTGACAGTGTTGCACGTTTCTTTTTATAGTTCAATCTCTTCGGTCGCCAGCTTCTCATGGTATATCCTATGCACACTGTAATTGTTCGTAGTGGAATGTCCTGCGTATTGGTTGTATACACAGAAGTCCAGTCTTCTTTTCATCTCTTCCATTACAACTAACGGGGGCCTTGGAGGTTTCACCACTCCATGTTCAACCCATTGTTCGTACAGGCCCCTGAATGCTTTCTCACTACATGTGATAGCTTCTGGAATAGCATTCTGGTATACTTGTCCCCATGCTTTCCTCTGCTTCGCTCAAATTTCTCATTCTTCTCTCTCTTTCCCCCTTGTGGTTTTGATTGAGAATCCACCAAAGCCACAGTTGTTGCCCTCTTGCCCAACTTGCATATCCACCTTGGTGTGTCTAAGGGTTCTTGTACTCTAGTTGGCGAATCCTGTAATGTTTATTTGTTCTTTCACAATGTTCTTCTCTAGCAGGCCTAACCGTTTAAACACGGTGTAGGGCATATTATTAACAGATGTTCCATTGTCAATGAAAGCCCTCCGCACTTCTATGCCATTGATTACTGATGTCACATACAACGGCCTATTGTGCGGGTATCTTATCTCTCTACCAACTTTAGAGAAGGATATCTTATTTTCTTCTTCCTCCATTCTCTTCAAAAATCCTTTGCTCGCGGCCATGCAGGTCTCCTGCATCTCGGCAACCTTAATGATTGCCTTGGTTGCTTCTATCCTTGCTTCCTTGGCTAATCCTATCTGATCAAAAAAATTTCTGAACTTGGCTCCATTCATTAACGTCGTCACCTGCAGGCCTGGATCACACTCCTCTCTTTCTTACATCATCATCTCCACTTTCGGGGTTATACTGTGGATAACAGTATTGCATGTTTCTTTCCCCTTGTGGTTTGGCAGTGGCTTGTCATGGACGCTGCTTTCCTTTCCCAGTGATCAATTTCCCCATTTGCTAGCTTCTCATGGTATATCCTCCGCAAGTTGTAATAGTCCATAGTAGAGTGTCCCGCGTATTGGTGGTATACACAGAAGTCCGGTCTTCTTTGCATCTATTCTGTCACTACAAATCTAGGCTTTAGAGGTTTCATCGCTCCATATTCAACCCATTATTCGTACAGATCCCTGAATTCCTTCTCACTGCATGTGATAGCCTCCAGGACTAACTTTCTTGTGTATTTGTCCCCAGGCCTTCCTCTGTTCCATTCAAAAATTTTCTCATTCTTCTCCATCTTGCCCCCTTGTGGTTTTGACTGAGAGTCAGCCAAAGCCACGGTTACTTTCCTTTTGACCTTCCATGTAACCATCGTATGGCTGATGGGCAATGTTATTATTCCACCCAAGTCTTGTGCAAAAGATGAAAGGGTCGCAAATGAATCACAAGCCTTGGTAATGAGGTGGGGCTTGAAGGTGTCTAAAGCACCATTGTTGCATATGCTGACCAAGTTCTTTTCTTTAATTGGCTCTGCACACTTCTGTGTTTGGGCCCTAAACCTATCCACGTAATCTGACAGCTCCTCGTTTATCTTTTGTTTCAATCGCATGAGCTCTACAATGGTTACCTGTTTCTGTACATAGAAAAATTTCTTAAAAAATTACAATTTTAGATCATCCCAATCATGAACTGATCCCTTCTCCAAGTTATAGTACCAACTGAAGGCACTATCCGTCAAAGTCTTGTTAAATTCCTTCATCAACAAATTGTGATTGTTCATTTCATCGTATCCTAACTATGAAGACATCGACTTCATGAACCTTTACATTTCCTTTCTCCCCATTATATTTTGGAAATTGCAAGGGATGCTCGATATACCCTGTCGGGTAAGGCTGTCTCCAAATATATATCGGGTAAGGTGGAGTAAAGTCTAACTCCGAAGGTCGAGATGTCTGCCTGCAAAGTTGATTGATCACATCGATCATATCATCCTTCGTCACGTATTGGCTCGTGGCATGAACTCTTTGTGGTGTTGTGACATATTAATGCGTTTGCAATGTGTATGGTAAAGAGATTGGTTAATGCACACTCGCATCGTGTAAAGCTTATGTTGGTTATACTGGTTGACTTATTCATTGGACATGGCTCGGGATGGCTGGTATCATCTGTACTTGTGAAAATGCGGTCAGGATGATGTTCGTATGAGGCCTACTTGCTTCTAGTCTAGGTTGTAGCACGTCACCACTGTTCTGGGGTTCCAAGTTGATAATCGGGACCGACTGATTCTCTGTTGATGGAAGTACAGTCTGATGATCTTTGTTGTTGTTGTTGTTGTCCACCACCCCTGCTTGTTCTCCCTGCAAATTTCCCGGGATCATGGCCTTGAAGGTGGGAATTTGCATCAAGTACTGTTGGCAAAAATTCTCCATTTCCTCTTGCTTTCTCTGTATCTCCAGCATCATAGCCATCGTCATTCCGTATCCTTCCCGTGCTTCCTTCAATGCTCTGAGCATCTCCAATTGCATAGCATTCGTCTGCTCTCTGCTTGCATCATCGCCTTGCCTTCCCCTACCTGTCTTCCTGGCATTCATTTGTTGTTGATTGTCCTTGTATGGTGATGTTAAACTTCCTTCCGAAGTGTCTTTAATAATAGGTTGGTCGAGATCCAGATTTGCACCCTGGAAAGCTTGATTTGCTTACCTTGGAACTGGACCCGGTGAAGTAATGCTCATTGTCGGTGAAACTCTTCCTGTTGATCTCCCACTTCGAGTTGTGGGCATACCCTTCACGAATTCTATACCTCCCGAGCAGAGTCACCAAAGAAATATGGGTAAAGAAATCGTTACTTACTAGGTTTAGGGTTTTATATTGGCTAAGGAGGAGAGAAATCCACGAAGAGTACGAAATTGATTTTTGAATTAAAGAGGGGAGAAGAACAGGTGAGCGATTACTCCAATGAAATGTGGTAGAACTCTTAGAATCTGAGAACCTTGTTGGGGTAGCAAGGATTCAGAGAGCCTTCTTGAGTGCTTTGGGTTGAGAGAGAATGTCCAAGTCTCCTAGTCCTCCAAAAGGTTCAAGAGTCCAAAAGTTCAAAAGAGAGACCCCTTCCCAATGGAGTGGAAGGGGTATTTATAGGGTTTTTTGGAGAGTGGTCAGATCGTCCTGCCCTTTTAGCCACCAATCCAATCCCTCAATCAATTTCCAAAATGAGTCGCCTCCACGCGTCTTCCGCCTCGAGACACATGGAAGATTCTCTCAGATCTTGCTTCTTTATTTCTGGCTATTCCGTCTTTTCATTTAATTATAATGTGAACCTTAATTTGTGCATTTAATTCAATTAGGTCAAGTGAACCCTAATTTTCACTTAGGTCCACAACTCCTAACTTTACAAGTTGGTTGCAGATCATGTGGAATGATGAATACAAAGTATGTTGGTTAACCCCTCTTATGAGCCAAGGATCTCAGTCGCAGTTTTCTTCAATCCATCAGCTAGAGAAATTATACGTGCAGGTATGGACCAGTACTATATATCCCCAGAGAAATAACCTGTACTTGTCAGCAATTCACATTGGCAGACTTCATGGACCGACCGATATATTCTTGAAAAAGGAGTTGGACGGCAAGACCTTGACAAATTAATTACTACAAACAGACTATATATGAGCATATTTAGCGCTCATACTAAGTCAGAGTTCACTCAAACAAGTACAAATGCGGAATGTCTTTAGCCAAGAATCTCAAGCCATGTCTGCAACATCAGACGCATACCAACAATATATATATATATATATATATATATATGAGTCTGTGATTCAAGTGCATAAATATGATAGTACCACCACCTAGCTAATCACACAAGTAAGTTGGAGCTAATTTGTTGAGCTGTCAGTTAACTGTCAAGATTAGTTGTGTAAGATGTGTTGGTCAAAGTCCTCAATCATTTAATGTTCCTTCGCCCTTTGATTTTTCCACCATCCTTCTCCTCATTTACTTCTCCTCGCCTCATTGTTGGCTATGAAAGGCAACCAAATGGAATGGAAAAAGACACACCAATTTAGAGAAAACCCATCCGAGAGAGAGAAAGAGAAAGGGTGGAAGAAATCTTTTCAAAAGTTTTAGAAAAAATAGAGAAAGATAGTTCAAATAAAAAGGTGTTTTATTTGGGTTTCATCACATAGTTATTGTGGTGAAGTAATTTGAGTTTGTACTTAAATTAAGATATTTTTGTATTCTCTCAGATATTCTAGTGAATTATTCGGAGTTTGTCCCGTAGTTTTTACCTCTTAATTTTAAAGGGTTTTCCACGTAAAATTCTTGGTGTCTCATGGTTGGATATTTTCTACTCATTATTTCCTACAGTGGTTATTATTTTGGTGGAACTACGAATTTAATCTGTTTGGCAAATATTGATATTTTATCCACTTAATTTATCAAAAATAACAATATTTGGGAGGTGATTTTTCCCAACAACTGGTATCAGAGCTAAGGTTATTTGCTCAGTTATTTTTTGATAAATTTTATAGAGGAATTAGTCGAAGCCATGATTAAATTGACCTCTTCAAATTTTTTGATCTGGAAGCCCAGAATTAATGGAAGATATCCTTTTCTTTAAGGATTTGTATGATCCGTTGGAGCTCGAGGGAAAGAAGTCTGTGGCTAAATTTGAGGTTGATCGGAAAAAGATGAACAAGAAGACTATTGGTCACATTAGACAGTGGATTGATCAAAGTGTGTTCCACCATGTTTCGCAGGAGACGGATGCTCATACACTATGGACAACACTAGAGTTTATGTAAGAGTAGAAGAATGCACAAAATAAAACTTTTGTCATTCAAAAAATTGTGAATCTAAAGTACAAAAACGGGAGCAGTGTGTCGGAGCATATGAGTGAGTTCCAAGGTTTGGTGAACCAGATGTCCACCATGAAGTTGAATCTTGATGATGAGATTCAGGCTCTTTTGTTTCTCAGTTCGTTGTCAAATAACTGGGAGACTTTGGTGGTGTCTCTAAGCAATTTAGCTCCGGAAGGAAAGCTGACTATGCAGATGGTCAAGTATAGTCTCCATAATGAGAAGACAAGACGAAAGGAGCAAGGTGTGAATTTTGAGACACAAACTCAAGTTTTTGTCGCGTAGAGTAGCAATAGAACCAAAGAGAAGAGCTCTCCTGAAAATGATAAATTCAGGAGAAGGTTGAAAGGAAAAGAGATAATTTGTTTTCACTGCCAAAGATCGGGTCATATAAGGCGAGAGTGCGTATTTTAAAAGAAGGAACAGTCTAAAGAAAAAGATGAGGATAAGAACTCGATTGTGTATCTATCCAACGTTGATGTAGCCATTGTTAGTGATGGTAAACCCAAGTGCCAATTAATGAATGGGTTATTGATTTAGGTGCTTCGTTCCATGCTACTTCGCGTGATGAGATCTTCACATCCTACACTAGTTGCGATTTTGGCTATGTATGGATGGGAAATGGTAGTGCATCCAAGGTTATCGGCATTGGAGATATTTATCTGAAAATTAATAATGATGGCATAATGATGCTTAGAGAAGTCAAACATGTTCTGGATATCTGCCTTAATTTGATATCTGTTGTTACGTTTGATGAGAATGGTTATACCATTTCCTTTGGTGAAGGTCAGTGGAAGCTCACTAAAGGGTCTCTAGTGGTGACTAGAGGAAAGAAGGTAGGTACTCTTTATATAATACAGACGCATGTGGAAGGTGTTAAAAATGGGGGATTTAAGCGGAAAAAGATGTGGTACAAAGCCATGCAAGATGGAAGAAAAGTCTTACATGACAACCACGAGAAAAAATCTCTTCGCTTTAATTGCGTACCAAAAGTGAAAAAGGAAAGTTATAGCTCGCAGCCAGGGTATAAAGCGGTTGTAAAAGAATTTGACAGGCAAAAATCTGTCAAGTTTGAGTTAGATCCTCACATCAAGATGAATCATGCCAATGAGATAAAATTGGGCATGAAGAAAGTTAGAAATTCCAAGAAGCTTGAGTTGAGTTGAGGCTTCGTTGGGATTAACTCCAAGTGAGGAGTTGTGGGTTGGTGTGAAAATTTAGTCTTGGAAGGTTATAAAGACGCAGACATAGCAGGTTTCGAAAAGAAGAAGTCTACTTCGGGTATTTGTTTACTTTTGCAGAGGAAGTTGTGTTATGACAGTCCAAATTGCAGAAGTGTGTTGTTTTATCTACTACTGAGTTGACAATGAAATGTAATGGTTGAAACGAATTTTTTCCAAGAGCTGAGTTTGACACAGTGTGGGCCCAAGTGCAAAATTAGGGTTCACATGACCTAACTGAATTAAATGCACAATTAGGGTTCCACGACCTCATTAAATGTGCAAATTAGGGTTCATATAACCTAATCGAATGAAGACAAAAAAGTTAGAAATAAATGTACTAGACCTGGGAGAAGCCTCCATGTGTCCCGATGTGACGCCCCCAAAATTAGGTATTCATCACCCAATTTTGAGTCACCAAATACATGGTACATAAATCAAATACAACTTCATTTATACAACTGTTGAACTGTCGTGTAGAATACGACCACAGTTAACTGTGAGTTTTAATACAATGTATGTAACTCTCATGGTGCCTCGACCACAATCTTTGGGAAGTGCTCAATGAAACCTTCGTACATGGGAGGCCATGCATCTAGGTTATGGTAGATATCATATGTCCACAGAATTATCCTTGGTTGACCCAATAGACCCCAAAGAAAAACGAGAAGATTACTATCATCTTCTTTCCAATGGTGAGTCTTCTCTTGGCATATAACTATCTCCACTGTCTCCAAGTGGAAATTATGTTTCAAATAAACTCCAAGATCATATAAGTAGTGCTCGTAGATATACTCAGCAAGTGGATGTGCACAACCCTGTCTTATGATAACACGAGGTTGTATGCCATTAGACATCTTGTATGATAGTGACAAAACACCCTTCCAAAGTTGGGTTCGCCTCACCCTATTTAGTTCACCAAAATTAAATATCAAATGACGTATACAATACGACACACTTATCTAAAGTTCTTAATAAAATTATTTCCATATTATTTAGGGAGAACCTCAATAGCTATAGACCACCGTTCTATTCCCCTGTTATCCCCGCTCAACCCAGCTACACTCTTATTACCTGAAAGGAATTGTGAAGCAAAAGGGTGAGCACAACTAGCCCAGTAAAGAATATCATAACTAAAGATAATTAAATTATCAATAGTTTTTTTTTATCAATAATAAATAAGAGATTTAGAACATATGGTAGATGATAAAACTTTTCAACCATAGTTGCAGCGGAACGAGCAATCCATTAAAAGAGTCAAATAGACCATCAGGTCTATTATCTTCTCCATGTTAAAAGTCCACCAATAATGTTTTATTCCTGTAACATCAATCAACAATTCCTGTCCACAATCATATGAATAACTCATAATCATAATTGTGATTCTGAATTCCTTTTCACACCTAGGACGAAGATAATTTTCATCGCCTATCATCACCTGAAATATCAAAAATCAAGGTTATACCAAATCACAATTTCTGCTCATAATCATACTAAGTAAATCATCTTTTCACTACGGCCAAAGATATTCATTATTATCACATCCATGAATTAATATTTCATTGCTGAGACTCAGCTCAATAATTAATCCACGTCATCGAATCATCCCTGCACTACGGCCAAGGATATTCGTTAATATCACATCCATGAATTAATATTTCATTCTTTGGGACTCAAATTTCAATAATTAATCCACATCATCAAATCATCCCTGCACTACAGGCCAAGGATATTCTTTAGTATCACGACCACGAATTATGCATGCACTACGGGCCAAAGATAATCGTGTTTTCATCAACGGTCCTGATCATGCTATAAAATAATTCATCTTTGCACACTTGGCCGAAGAGAATCCATAGCCATAATCATACCAAAACTTGTCCATCAATGCACTACGGCCACTGAGGACTTTTTCCACATCATTTGTAACATTACGGTCATGATTACACCGAATAATCCCTGGTCATAATCATACCAAGTCCATCTATGCACTATAGGCCACAGATGACTTTCAACATAATATAAATATGAGGATGATGACAATATTATAATCATTTCATCAACTAAATCAAATTACTCATCAAAAATATGCACATACTTTATATAGGATTTTCAAGCCCTAAAATCATATTTACCAATTCTTCAACTTCACATAACATATTTAACTCATATGCTCGTAACTAAACTATTTTCATGAAAAATACCAAATCAGTTCCCAAAATTATTCTTTTCTGGGATTAAGCATAATATAGTCCCATATTGAACATATAATTTTCTCGTAATTTTTAAAATTCATTTACTATTTTTCAAAAATCAATTTCTAATTAATTCCTTAAGAAATTAGCTACCTCAAGGTTAACTCCAGAAATTCCCAAATCTTGGCAAGATCTTACACATGTTAACGTGAGCCTCCAGTTTAAATTTCATGGTCATCATGAAAGTAGTATGCATACAAGCCAATCATGTTTGATGATAAAGCATATACTTTGTAACAATCTTATTCATTTATTAATAAAAAGTATTAATTTATTAAAGGCTTTTAATTATCTACATGATGCTGTTTTATAATATGTGATAAACCCATAGTTTTAAGCAATGCTTTTAGAATAATGATGATGATCATTCTAATGAGATCTAAATTCTTTGAAAGCTTAAAACTAAAATAGTTCCCAATCATTGGATTACTAAATTGGGGATTAGTGAATCCGGATAGATTGGTACATACGTTGTTTGCTTTCATTGGATGAGGATGATTGATCTCATGATCATTTGTGTGGAGACACTAAAGCAAGTATGTAGGTGCTTATTAGAGAATAAGTTCACCTTTGAGCGTGGCTCGCTAAGGAATACCTAATGGAGTTTTATTTGTCTCATCAATAGGAATTCTGTAGTGATAGTAGTACAAATGATCCTTGGACTTGAGATCATCATAGTATCTTGTGTATGATGAGTTATACTTTGACTTATTCCTTAAGACCCTTAGGGTATATCAAAGGTATGCTTGGGTATAATAAGTTATACATGGAGATAATGTATGATCAATAAAGAATCTACCACTTCTAATAAAAGAAGAGAAATGTCCTATGTGATTCGATAAATGACAACCCAGTAGTCCTTGGTTAAGCGAGAATGAAATTAGAAAGGAGTTTCTAATTTGCATTATTTGGAGTTAATGCATTTAAGAGTCAAAATACATATAATTAAATAAAATAAGACTTGACAAGAATTCCATGTCTTATATTTAATTGGGACATTGTATGGTGAAAGGATTGAAATGCGAGTAACTATTTACTCAAAGGTTCTTTAATGATTAATGTTGAAATCTATATTATCCGGAAAGTCGTTAATCGCTAGGGAGGCTTATCCCTATTGTAGAATAAATATTATTTAAATAAATTAATTGTTTAATTTATTTATTTAAATAAGATTAGAATTGTTCTAATTGATTTATTCACAACCTAGGTTTAATATGGAGAACCTAAAGGGTCACACCATAAAAGGAAGAATAATTATTTAAGAAGTTAATGGCATAATCGTAATAATATGTTAAGTATATTTAATTTAATCTATGGTGATAGAATAAATTAAATAGCTTAATATTTATTATTTAATATTTTAGAAATATTAAATATAAATTAATAAGAGGAGTCTTATTAATATTATTACAATTATTATTATTTTAATTTCTAAAAGAGTTTAGGAATTAATTTAATATAAGTACTCTCATTTATTCCTAATTGGATTAGGAAGGAAAATTAATTAAAGGAGTTTAATTAATTATCCCTAATAAGATTAGGAAGCTTAATTAATTAAAAGAATTTAATTAATTAAATAAATCTCAATTTCTTAATTGTTAAGGTGGGTTGCCCACATCTATAAATAAGAGGAGTCTTATTATGCGTGATATGGGTTGTTGACTTTAACAAAGTACGTAATAATTCCAAGTTGTTGGGAGAGTACACCTTTTCTATAGAGATAGAAAAACTAGGGTTTAGCCAACCACCCTTCTTCTTGAATTTTCTTCTTCCTTGGTGGATCACCTCTAGAGGCCAAACATTTGGGTGGCTAACGTTGATCAAAGGAAGAAACCAAACCCGGTGGATTCAAGATTGAACGCAAAAGGATTTGGAAGTGAACTTGTACCTGAGGAAGCTCGATCTTCAAGGGTATGATTTATTCTTTATCTTTTCGTTTAATTAATAATTGTGCATAAAGGGTGATCCGGGTATATGGTTTGTAAATTTTTAAACTCTGATTTTTACACGCTTCCGCTTAATTTTGCAATTTGATTGCGTTGATGAATATTACAAACCTAACAGTGGCATCAGAGCCAAACCTTTATGTAAATTATTAATTGCTTTAATTTGATATGTATATTGATATGTGTTTAGAACAATTTAATTGGGTATAATTTAATTGTATAAAATTTATTAAATAAAAAAAAAATTCAATTTTCGCTGCACCAATTTCCTGCTGTTAACATAACATGAAATTTGAATTCATACATGGTGAGCATACACGGATTTCAAGGCAGCGAAAATTATATATAAAAAAAAAAAGGCAGCAACAATAAGGAATTCGGCAGTTTTGTTTTGAAGGATTTGCTTTTGAAATGTTAAATGCACATGGTTGCCCAATAAGGAATTCGGCAGTTTTGTTTTGAAGGGGCAATCCGTGGAAATCAAAAGCATGTGCACGGTTTAAAAAAAAAAAAAAAAAAAAAAAAACTGCAGCAGCGAAAATCAAAAAAAAAAAACCGGACATGCTTGATTCATTAGTTGCATTATATATATATATATATATATATATATATATATATATATATATATATATATATATTATATATATGGAAAAAAAAGGCTACGGGATGCATGGAAAAAAAATTAATTGAATTCTAATATATATATTATATATATATTATATATATATATATATATATATATATATATATATATTTATTTTAATTATTTTATAATTAAAATAAAAGTTTATTTTAATTTTAAGATAAAAGGTTTATTTTAATATTAAAATATAAGGTTTATTTTAATTTTAAAATTAAATTTCATGCTAACTAATTAGAGTTGGAATTTGATTCTATGATAACTAATTGGAGTTGAAATTGGATTCTATTCATTCCTTAAATAAAGGAGTTTATTTAGATATGAAATAAGATTTCATATTATTCAAAATAAAAGAGTTTATTTGTGAATAGGAAAGAGAATCCATGTTTCCTTAAATAAAGGAGTTTATTTAAATATGAAATAAGATTTCATATTATTCAAAATAAAAGGAGTTTATTTGTGAATAGGAAAGAAAATCCGTGTTTCCTTAAATAAAGGAGTTTATTTAAATATGGAATAAGATTTCATATTATTCAAAATAAAGGAGTTTATTTGTGAATAGAAAAAAAAATATCCGTGTTTCCTTTAAATAAAAGATTTTTTTTTTACATGGAATTGGATTCCATAATTAATTAAAATAAAAGAGTTTATTTTAATTAAAGATTTTTTTATATATATATATGGAATTGGATTCCATAATTAATTAAAATAAAGGAGTTTATTTTGATTAAGATTTTGATTAAAATAAAATAGTTTATTTTATTCAAAATTAGATAAATTAAAATAAAATAGTTTTATTTTGATTTAAATTTGGATTAAAATAAAGGAGTTTATTTTGATTCAAAAATAGATTTTATACTAACTAAATTTGCCCATTAAATGATATCAATATATATATTAAATATTTATTATTCATAAGATGAATGTTATTTATTGATGCACGTATGATGATGTGTATGATAATAAATGGGATTGATTATGGATTATTGACCAATGCGATTGGATTTTATTTTAGTTGGATGCATGAATGTATGAGTTTTATTAAATGGGGTCTCACAGACCTCGCCTTCTCTAATTTTTCTTAATGTAAATTCTATCTCCTCCTATGTATTTCCCTCGATCAGCGATCAAGGTTTCTATTTATTTTAAAATAGTTTTGTAATAGGAATATTTAGAATTAATTTTGAAGAATTAGAGATCGAGGACAAGAAGCGCTTGAAGACCTCGTTGTAATAGAGCCCCAGGGTTTAAATGTAATAGTTATATTTAAATATTATTTCTTGCACCCCTAGGGTTTGACCTTTTGGTTCACTTGGTGGCTCTAGTGAACCAAACTAGAATAAAAGTCCATAATCAATCAAGGGTAGAATATAGTATTCTATATGTGCATGCTTATACTATATATATTATATATTATGCAAACATGCTTCGCATGTTAATTAATATGACGCATTATTTTATATATATATAAATGCAGCGCTAAACAAGATGAGACAAATTAATAACAAACCCCTCATTTTTTTTTATATTAAGTCCTAAGCGTTCAAAGATATTTGGAATATCGAGCGTCGCTTTCTAGCATGATAAAATTAATAGAGTATTAAATATTTAATATGAGTTTGTTGTGTCACCACAAGGCAAGTATTAAGTATTTAAGATGTTAATTTATCACATTTGATGCTTATAAAGAAAATTGAACAATATTGTTTTGTTGTGTCACCACAAGGATGATATTTTTTTTTTTTGAATATATGGAGTGCTAGGTCGGACTTAACTTGAATAATTTTGATTCTGGATGTGCCACCACTTGATCAAAATAATCTAAGAGGCAAAATACAAGGAGTTGCATAGTTGATGTAATTGACAAAAGTTGTCTACCTATTTATTTATATATATTTTTGTTGTGTCACCACAAGGCTATATACATTTGAAATGGGATCCTTATTCTCACTAGCAAATCTTTAATTAGACTTTTCTTTCGAACTATATAAGTGAGGTAATATAGTTTGAAGAAAATAGTGGGAGATACCAATTTAAAAACAAGACCTAAATTATTTTGGTAATTAATAAAGAAATGTTAAAAATGTATGTTAAAATGATATCTTGTTAAATAAAATAAAGCATATACTTGTAAGTCAATCTTATTTATTAAAAAGGAAACTTATACTTTTTAATTTACATGATGGTATTATAATTAAGAACAATTGTTGCTATTTATAATAATAATGTTTTTATATAGGCTGGAATATTTTGAAAAATTATAATATGATATTGTACCACAAAGAATCGTAAATCTCGAATAGTACCAAAGATACCTAGGAACATAGATGATGATGATGAGGTACATCATAGAAGATGATGATCCGCTTAAATACGATGAGGTAAGTGTTGTAGACACTCGGAGAAATGGATTGAAGCAAGTTTCTCAAATATGGAACATTCGTTTGATGAGGCAATCAAAAGAGTTTGATTTTATCAAAATAAGAATGAACCTGTGTGTAATATTGTCTGAAAGGGTGGGAGCATTGTGAAATTTCTAGTATTATATGTTGATATACTACGGATGAGGAATTACATACCAATGCTACAATCAAGTAAAAGATAAAGTTGTCTAAACATTCCTCCATGAATGATTTGGAAGAGTATCTTAATTGGGGATATAAATCTATATAGATAGATTTAAGAGGATGCTCGACTTAACCCAAGGAATTATATTCATTTGATGCTAAAGTCGTTTAAGGAGATTCGATGAGAATAGTGTATCTCTTAATAGTAGTTGATGATGAAAAGCATACTAAAGATGTGACTTGGATCCGAATTAAAAAGAGGGCTTAATGAAGTTTTTTCTTATTCTTGAATATTTGAATTAATAAAGTTGTTGTTGTTTAGTATAAAGACAAAGTATAAATAAAGATTATAAGCTAGGAATAGTTAGTCTCATTTTAAACAACATTACACATCCATAAAGCTTATGTCACTTTTGAGATATGGCGAATAATAAACCAATCATGTTTGATGATAAAGCATATACTTTGTAACAATCTTATTCATTTATTAATGCTTTTAATTATTTGATGTTGTTTTATAATATGTGATAAACCCATAGTTTTAAGCAATGCTTTTAGAATAATGATGATGATCATTCTAATGAGATCTAAATTCTTTGAAAGCTTAAAACTAAAATAGTTCCCAATCATTGGATTACTAAATTGGGGATTAGTGAATCCAGGATAGATTGGTACATACGTTGCTTGCTCATTGGATGAGGATGATTGATCTCATGATCATTTGTGTGGAGACACTAAAGCAAGTATGTAGGTGCTTATTAGAGAATAAGTTCCTTTGAGCATGGGGCTCGCTAAGGAATACCTAATGGAGTTTTATTTGCCTGTCAATAGGAATTCCTGTAGTGATAGTAGTACAAATGATCCTTGGACTTGAGATCATCATAGTATCTTGTGTATGATGAGTTATACTTTGACTTATTCCTTAAGACCCTTAGGGTATATCAAAGGGTATGCTTGGGTATAATAAGTTGTACATGGAGATAATGTATGATCAATAAAGAATCTACCACTTCTAATAAAAGAAGAGAAATGTCCTATGTGATTCGATAAATGACAACCCAGAGAGTCCTTGGTTAAAGCGTAATGAAATTAGAAAGGAGTTTCTAATTTGCATTATTTGGAGTTGTGCATTTAAGAGTCAAAATACATATAATTAAATAAAATAAGACTTCGACAAAGTAATTCCATATCTTATATTTAATTGGGACATTGTATGGTGAAAGGATTGAATTATGCGGTAACTATTTACTCAAAGGTTCTTTAATGATTAATGTTGAAATCTATATTATCCGGAAAGTCGTTAATCGCTAGGGAGGCTTATCCCTATTGTAGAATAAATATTATTTAAATAAATTAATTATTTAATTTATTTATTTAAATAAGATTAGAATTGTTCTAATTGATTTATTCACAAGGTTTAATATGGAGAACCTAAAGGGTCACACCATAAAAGGAAGAATAATTATTTAAGAAGTTAATGACATAATCGTAATAATATATGTTAAGTATATTTAATTTAATCTATGGTGATAGAATAAATTAAATAGCTTAATATTTATTATTTAATATTTTAGAAATATTAAATATAAATTAATAAGAGGAGTCTTATTAATATTATTACAATTATTATTATTTTAATTTCTAAAAGAGTTTAGGAATTAATTTAATATAAGTACTCTCATTTATTCCTAATTGGATTAGGAAGGAAAATTAATTAAAGGAGTTTAATTAATTATCCCTAATAAGATTAGGGAGCTTAATTAATTAAAAGAATTTAATTAATTAAATAAATCTCAATTTCTTAATTGTTAAGGTGGGTTGCCCACATCTATAAATAAGAGGAGTCTTATTATGGGTGATATGGGTTGTTGACTTTAACAAAGTACGTAATAATTCCAAGTTGTTGGGAGAGTACACCTTTTCTATAGAGATAGAAAAACTAGGGTTTAGCCAACCACCATTCTTCTTGAATTTTCTTCTTCCTTGGTGGATCACCTCTAGAGGCCAAACATTTGGGTGGCTAACGTTGATCAAAGGAAGAAACCAAACCCGGTGGATTCAAGATTGAACGCGAAAGGATTTGGAGGTGAACTTGTACCTGAGGAAGCTCGATCTTCAAGGGTATGATTTATTCTTTATCTTTTCGTTTAATTAATAATTGTGCATAAAGAGTGATCCGGGTATATGGTTTGTAAATTTTTAAACTCTGATTTTTACACGCTTCCGCTTAATTTTGCAATTTGATTGCGTTGATGAATATTACAAACCTAACACATCAGAGTTATAGAACTCCGGTTATAGCATTTTTCGTCGAAAAAACCTAAATATTGAAATGGTCATAACTTGCTCATTTTAAGTCAGAATGAGCTCATTTTTGGACAGGAGGTTCTTTATACCATATACTTTCATGTCCCAAAAGGCCAGAATTTTTCTCATAAATTAAGTGGCCTAAAATGCCCTTTTAAAAATAAGATCAGTAGCTTTTTGGTAATTTCTAGCTTTTGACTCCTTTGCTAAAATCAGTCCACACGAAAATCTACAACTCCTTTTCCAGTGATTCCACTTGGAGATGCTACAAAACTCATAGATCTAACTCTAGGACTTGACCACACTCAAAAATTTGGAATATACTAGGAGATATGGTCAATTTAATTTCATGTTACGTTTTTACCAAAATCTAATTTTTCAACCCTTTTTGATTTCTAAGAAACTTTCGTGTTTTCACATAATAACCAACATAACTCATCATAACACTTACTAATACTTCATATACCCATGATTTTCATCAGTCCAATACTTTTGTTATGACTCTCATCATAATCAACGTAAACAGATCATTTTCATAATTTAATAAGGAATGAATATAAAGGATCATTCACCATGCATGTGGTAACCCACATAGACATGTTATTCCAACAGAATAATAAATAATGGAATAACAGAAGGATTCACCATGCATGCGATAGAGACCGCACAGACAGGTTATTCCCAAAAGAATAATCAATAACGGAACCAGGTCAGGTGAAATTCACACCGACATGATGTTCCAACAGAATAATAAATACAGAATAATAAAGACGGAACCAGGCCCGGTGTAAAACACACAGACAGGATATTCCAACAGAATAATAAAGAATGTAATAACATAAGGATTTCATCAAGTATAGGGTATGTCGCGTATACAGGTTATGTATAGGGTATGCCTCGTATACAGGTTATTCCAACAGATTAATAAAGAATGGAATAACATAAGTTCTCTTTATGAATACAAAAGAAATAATACCCCTTACCCAATAATGATAACCCTTACCTTTGAAAGAAACTGGATATAGGAGTAGTGAGGTAGAAGGCTTCTCTTCTTCTATAGATTTTCTCTCTACAATTTCTCTCTATAATAATTACTCTATAGCTTTAGTGAATTGGTGAGAAATGAAGGAAGAATGAACTTCTATTTATAGGAAAATATAGTTTCGATAATTGCACGTTTTTGGGCTCGAAATATTACAGTACAATACCTCCAACTTTTCTTTCATTTTTAATTCAGTCATCCAAGTATTATCAAACTTGCACCAACTCCCCTAATAGTAAATCATGTGAATCAATAGTAAAATCATGTGACTTAATAGTAAATCATGTGACAAAAATAATTACCATATAGTACCTCCATCTATACCTCTATTTTTAACTTAGTCATGCAAATATTATCAATCTTGCACCAACTCCCCTAATAGTAAAAAGAATGTGAATGAATAGTACACACATGTGAACAAATAGTTATAATCATGTGAAATAATAGCAATCAATTGCTCATTTATCCGGTTAAATACCCGATTGGTCAATATAACCTTCAGACATCAATTATTATCGAAATAAATGTCGATTTTCACTAACATAAATAATTCTAACATAATGAAACCATTTTTATCAAAAATATAAATTTTGAAATTTTGAAGTTTGACTTTTCTCGAAAAAGTCAACTGTTAACTTTTTGACCAAATAGTGAATCCCAGAAAATTTTGTGTTTATAGACTATTTTTACTAATTTCGTCATTTCGGACTCAAATATTACGTCCGCGACTCCAAATTCAACTCCGAGCACAACTTCAATTTCAATAACATTCATCATTAATATCATAACTCATAATATTTATCAACCAGGTCGTTCCTAGGAAAGAGGGGGCTTTGCAATAAGGATTTCTCCCTATTGGCGCGCAATTAGGTGACCAAACCTCTCCTTGACAGAACTTCTAGACATTGTAAATATTGAAATTTAATAATATGAATAACTTTGTCATTTTCTCAATCCAACAATAATTCTTGTTGTGGGGTCCACCCATGATTGTGTCGTCGTACGAATATTCCCTGACAAAAAGAATATTCCCCGACCAATTGAATATTTATAACAACTTGCATACTTCGAAAAATTTTCAAATACTACCCACAACTATAATACTATCTCAAATCCATACCATAATATAAAAAAATACTTTGAGAAAATTAAATATTTATTCATAAAAATCTGGGGTCTCACACCCGAGGTAGAAGACTCGTGGAGGCTGCTCGTTTTGGGAATTGATTGAGGGATTGGATTGGTGGCTAGAAGGACAGGGCAATATGGGAATTATTCTAATGACTGAAGGGTATTTTTGTTATTTTCCTAAAAGCATGTGCCTTGCACATGACTGCTTTATAGAAAACCCTATAAATACCCCTTCCATTCCATTGGGAAGGGGACCTCTCTTCAGACTCAGGACTTGGACTCTTGGAAGATCAAAGGAGCTGGACATTCTCTCTCAACACTTAGGAAGACTCTTGGAATCCCAATAACCCTAATAAGGTTTTTGAATTCTAGGAGTAGGAGGACTCAAGAAGAAGGCTCTTGGAATCCCAATAACCATAACACGGTGTCCAGATTCTAGGAGTAGGAGGACTCAAGAAGAAGGCTCTTGGAATCCCAATAACCCTAACACGATTTTCGGATTCTAGGAGTTTTGCCACGCGTCATTGGAGTAATCGCCCACCTGTCGTTCTCCCTTCTTCAATCAATCAATCAATTATGTGCTCTTCGTGGATTTCTCTCCTCCTCAGCCAACACGAAACCCTAACTGGCAATGCACGATTTCCTTGCCCACACATAGGAATCGACTCCAAGTAATGGAGTCATGGTGAATACCTTCTCAAATGGGTTCGAAGGGGGAGATTGTTGGTCAAAGTCCTCACCCATTTAATGTTCCTTGGCCCTTTGATTTTTCCACCAACATTCTCCTCATTTACTTCTCCTCACCTCATTGTTGGCTATAAAAGGTAGCCAAATAGAATGGAAAAAGACACCAATTTGGAGAAAACCCATCCGAAAGACAAAGAGAAAGGGTGGAAGAAAACTTTTCTAAAGTTTTTGGAAAAATAGAGAAAGAAAGATAGTTCAAATAAAATGGTGTTTTATTTGGGTTCCACCACATAGTTATTGTGGTAAAGTAATTTGAGTTTGTACTCAAATTAAGATATCTTTGTATTCTCTCATATATTTTAGTGAATTATTCAGAGTTTGTCCTGTAGTTTTTACCTCTTAATTTTAGAGGGTTTTACACATAAAATTCTTGGTGTCTCATGCTTGGATATTTTCTACTCATTATTTCCTGTAGTAGTTATTATTTTAGTGGAACTGCGAATTTAATCTGTTTGGCATATACTGATATTTTATCCACTTAATTTATCAAAGACAACAGTATTTGGGAGGTGATTTTTCCCAACAAGATGTCATAGTTGTAGATTGTTAGAACCATATATAGTTAAAGTTTGCTCGACTATAGTTTAGTTAAGATAACTATAATTAGAATTTCCTATATATAATTAAATTGTGTAATAAGTACTCATATTTTCTATTGTTTTGCTTTCTGGAGATTTCTAATGAATTCAGAGCTTCATTCTCTTTAACAATAACAAATTGTAATAGAACACAACACAAGGCTCAAAATAACTTGAGAATATATTCCCTATCCTTATCTGGTCTTATAAATTCTCCTGAGCTTCATTAATTCCTTTACCTTAGGTATATATTGGAGGCATCAACAATGGAAAAATCTTGCACTTAGCTAACTAATTATGTTGTATTTGACTTCGAGATGCAAGTAGTGTTTGGTGGGAGATTAACGAAAACACTAGTGTGCATGTGCATGTTTCGATAATAAATTTTCTTTATCAAAATATATAGCACAACACCAGTACCGGAGGTATTGATAAAGAAATATATATAGAATATTATGGATACTTCAAGTCTTCAATATATATATATATATATATATATATATATATATATATATATATTGTGGGCCCAAGTGCAAAATTAGGGTTCACATGACCTAATTGAATTAAATGCATAATTAGAGTTTCACAACCTCATTAAATGTGCAAATTATGGTTCGCATAACCTAATAGAATGAAGACAAAAAAGTCATAAATAAATGTGCTAGACCTAAGAGAAACCTCCATGTGTCCCAAGGAAGAAAGCTCGTGGAGGTGGCTCATTTTGGGAATTGATTGAGGGATTGGATTGATGGCTAGAAGGACAGGGCAATATGAGCATTATTCTAATGACTAAAGGGTATTTCTGGAATTTTCCTAAAAACATGTGCCTAACATGTGACTACTTAATTCCAGGAAACTCTATAAATACCCCTTCCATTCTAAGAAGGGGGAGGACTCTTTTGGTGACTTAAGGCTTGGATATTCCACCTAAAAGTACTAAAAGGGTTTAGACCTCTCTTCAAACTCAGGACTTGGACTCTTGGAAGATCAAAGGACTCTTTTGGCGACTTAAGGCTTGGATATTCCACCTAAAATTACTAAAAGGGTTTAGACCTCTCTTCAGACTCAGGACTTGGACTCTTGAAAGATCAAAGGACTCTTTTGGTGACTTAAGGCTTGGATATTCCACCTAAAATCACTAAAAAGGGTTTGGACATCCTCTCAACTCGAAGGACTAAAGAAGGCTCTTGGAATCCCTGCTACCCTAACACGGTTCCCGGATTCTAGGAGTTCTGTCATGCGTCATTGGAGTAATCGCCCACCTGTTGTTCTCCCCTCTTCAATCAACCAATCGATTTCGTGTTCTTTGTGGATTTCTCTCCTCCTCAGCCAACACGAAACCCTAACTGGCAAGGCATGATTTCCTTGCCCACATTTCTTTGGCGACTCTGCTGGGGAGGTATGGAATTCGTGAAGGGTATGCCCACAACTCGAAGTGGGAGAACTACAGGAAGAGCTGCTTCACCAACAAATAGCATTACCTCACCGGTTCCAGTTCTAAGGCAAACAACTCAAGCTTTCCAAGGCGCAAACCTGGATCTTGACCAACCACTTATTGAAGACGCTTCGAAAGGGAGTTTAACATTACCATATATGGCCAATCAACAACAGACAAACGCAGGAAGGCAAGGCGAGGATGCAAGCAGAGAGCAGGCAAATGCTATGCAACTGGAGATGCTCAAGGTGTTGAAGGAAACACAGGAAGAACAAGGGATGATAATGGCTATGATGCTAGAAATGCAGAGGAAGCAAGAAGAAATGCGAAATTTCCACCAACAGTTGATGTAGATCCCCGCTTTCAAGGTCATGTTCCCAAAAAATTCACAGGGAAAACAAGCAGGAGTGGAGGACAACAATGACGA
The DNA here is from genome assembly GCA_020205615.1 of Panax quinquefolius. NCBI lineage: Eukaryota > Viridiplantae > Streptophyta > Magnoliopsida > Apiales > Araliaceae > Panax > Panax quinquefolius. The sequence goes on from JAINUW010000034.1 coordinate 82,850, forward strand.
TAACAACAATAAGGAGAATCAAACTGCACCCCCATTGACGGAGAATCAGTTCGTTCCAATCATCCACTCAGAACCTTAGAACAACGGTGATGTGCCACAACCCAGACTGGAAGTCATCCAGGCTCAGACAAACATCATTTCGCCTTCTATCCCTATATTTTCACAAGTGGAGATCATACCAACCATCCCAAGCCTCGTCCAACGAACCAACCCACAAGCACAACTGATACAGAATTTACATGATGCCAGTGTACATCAACCAATTTCTGTACCATACAAACAACCGATGCAGCCATACATCACAACACCACAGAGAGTCCATACCACGAGCCAATATGTGACAAAGGATGATATGATTGATGTGATCAATCAACTTCACAGGCAGACATCCTGACCTTCAGAGTTAGACTTTACTCCACCCTACCCAACATATATTCAGAGACAACCTTACCCGATAGGGTATATCGAGCATCCCCCGCAATTTCCAAAATACAATAGAGAGAAAGGAAATGTGAGGGAACACATTGCCAGGTTCGTGGAGTCGATGTCTCCATGGTTAGGATATGATGAAATGAACAATCACAATTTGTTGATGAGGGAATTCAACAAGACTTTGACGGATAATGCTTCAGTTGGTACTACAACTTCGAGAAAGGATCAATCCATGATTGGGATAATTTAAAATTGTAATTTTTTAAGAAATTTTTCTATGTGAAGAAACAAGTAAACATCGTAGAGCTCATGCGATTCAAGTAGAAGCCAAACGAGGAGCTGTCAGATTACGTGGATAGGTTCAGGGCCCAAGCACAAAAGTGTACAGAGCTAATTGAAGAAAAGAACTTGGTTAGTATATGCAACAATGGTGCTTTAGATGCCTTTAAGCCCCACCTCATTATCAAGGCTTGTGATTCATTTGTGACCCTCTCATCTTTTGCACAAGACTTGGGAGAAATCATGACATTTCCCACCAGCCATGCAATGGTTACATGGAAGAGCAAGAGGACAGCAACCGTGGCTTTGGCGGATTCTCAGTCAAAACTACAAAGGGGCAAGAGGGAGAAGAATGAGAAATTTGAGCGAAGCAGAGAAAAGCATGGGGAGAAGTATACCAGAATGCAAGTTACGAAGGCTATCACATGCAGCAAGAAGGCATTCAGGAGCCAGTACGAACAATAGGTCGAGCACGGAGTGGTGAAACCTCCAAGGCCCCGGCTATTTGTAACGGAAGAGATGAAAAGAAGATCGGACTTTTGTGTATACTGTAAGGCCCCGAATTTTATGAAATAAAAGTATTCAATTTTTCTTATAATTACTATTCAGTAAATGGTTAAATTGATAAAAGTTAAAGTTAAGGGTGATATATATAATTTTTTCAAAATAAGCAAGTGGTTATAAAATATTCATTATTGTCGGGGAATATTCGTTTGGTCGTGGAATATTCTCTTTACGTTGGGAATATTAAATGCACGAGCCATGAACCATTTGTGGGCCCCATAACAGAATAACTGTCGGATGAAGAAAATGACAAAAGGGAGTTTTTATAAATAACAGCGTAATTGTTACCGTTAACACTGTTGGAATACCCGGTGGATAAAGTAAAGTAATACGCGTTGTTGCACAGTAGCACACGGTATTGCACATTATTTTTGAATTATTGACTCTTACGTAAGAAGGCACTACTCAATAATTGTTACAGTAATTACTGTTCAATATTTATTTTATTGATTCAATAATTGTTGCGTTGATATTTTATATTACTGTTATTTTAATAATTGTCACTACACAGTATTTTCCATTATCGAAACAATAATTCATATTATCTGAATAATATTATTAGAAAACATTATTGGCAATGTCTAGAAAGTTCTGTCTAATGAGAGGTTTGATCACCTATTACGGGTGAAGAAGGAGAAATCTTTATCGAAAGCCCCCTTTTCCGGAAAGCGCACTGGTTGTCATTATTGTGATTCTGTAATATTATTTGTGAATAATTAATTATTGATTAATATGATAAGAAAAATATTCATTTTATGTGGATATAGATGGAGAAAATTTTTAAAGTGACAATTGTTGAAAATTAATATTTTATCTTTTTCTGATAAAATAATTCATTTAAATATATTATTTTAATAATATATTAACGGTGATATTTTTATAATGAATGTGCGATATGTGAGTATATGAGGAGGAAGAGTATTTTGTGGCATTAAATGATTAACACATGTTTTGTGTGTCGGTGGACCCCATTTCTTGATCGAAATTTGATTATAGCTTTGTAAAATCGTCTGGTTTATGGATTTTGGTCAATTTCATTTGGAATTTGGTAAAACTTTCTTACGCAAAGTTGTAGAGAATTGAATTTCCTATAAAAAACACGCAAGATTCGAATTTTCCGATAAAAGGGCTATTTATTATGAATTATTGAAGTTCAAGTTCAAAATAATTGATTTTGGAAGTTTAAAATAATTTAAATAAGAAAAACGTTTTTTAAATGTTTGTGGGCATCTTTAACATGTGTTGATGTTTGAGATCAGATTGTCTAGATGGGCGAGAGAATTTATTAAATATATATTAATATTATATTAAATTTTCTACTTTGGTGTTCTAAAGCATTTTCTATAAATAGGGTGCTTAGGTTATAATTAAAAATCACACCGTAAAGCTGAAGTTTTCTCTCTATATTATCGAAGCGTATATTTTTGAGTATTTAGATATCTTGAGCGTTGCTATACTATTGCAAGTTCGTTCAAACGTTATATCCGATATTCCGATCTGACTCTCTTTTGAGGTAAGGGATAGTAAAGGGATTTTTAAGGGTGATTATGTTTTTCAATTTTGTATTTTTCGGACCTTCAAAATTCTGGAAAAATTTGAAATGATATTTTGATGAGTTTTGTAGATTGTGTCCAAAAATGGCGATTTTGGATGTATAGATTAGGAGTTATAGATTTTAATGAGAAAAGACTATTTTAAAAGTAAGCTTTTATATAACTCCTTGTGATTAACTACAAAATTGATGAAATTTTTATTGGGAGTACATCTATATAATATCAAGTATACCGTGTAAATTTTAGAATTTTTGGATAAAATTATAATTTATGATAAATGTTTAAATATTCGGTGGTTTTCGCATATATGAAAAATAGTAAATGAATTTTTAAAATTTCGAGAAAAATATATGTTCAATATGGAACTATGTTATGCTAAATCCGAGAAAAGAAATATTTTGAAACCGATTTGGTATTTTTCATGAAAATGTTCTAGTTATGAGTAAATGAATTAAATATGTTATGTGAAGTAAGAAAATTAGAAAATATGATTTTATGGCTTGAGAATCATATATGAGGTATATCTGATTTTTGATGAGGGTTTTAGTTATTGGTGATGAAATCTTATGAGTTTGGTATTTTATGATGATTAAATGCATTAATTAGTAAAGTGTAAACAATTTAATTAAATTGTTTATAAGTTTTAGAAATTATTAAATATTGTTGTAATATTAAGAATATTAAGATTTTGATATTATTAAGTGATTTTATAACATTTGGATTAAGGTGTTATAAATATTGATATGGATTTTATTATGAAACTTTATCTTTTCGTGTCGAGGTTACTATGCACGTATACGGTACTATGTACGAATACGGGGTACTATTCATGACAAATTGGTTTCTTCTCTAACCAAATTATCGTTAATTTATGAATATTAAAACCATATTTTGATTATATTGTTTTTGTATAACATTCTTATAACCCTAATGATGATATTTCTCTTTGACTTGAGTGTAAAGATGAGTAAATTATTGGTATGATCGTGACTATAGGTTCTCTTTGCCGATAGTGCAAAAGTTGAATTGTTATTTGGTATGATCATGACCATTAAATTTACAATTGAATATTTTAGCTTAAGTGCAAAGGTGAATTGATCAATATGATTATAATTATTGTTATATAACTTCTGAAATGATTATGTATTTCTTTGATATATGAATATCTTAGCTTTGTAGTGCAAAGATGAATTATTGATGAATATCTTTTGCTCGTAATGCAAAGATGACTGTTATTGAATATCTTTGCTTTGTAGTGCAAAGATGAATTATTGATGAATATCTTTGGCATGTAGTGCAAAGATGAAGCTATTCTTTGTATATCTTTGGTAGTGCAAAGATGAAGAATTTATTAGTATGATTATGAGCAGAGGCTGTGATTTGGTATAACCATGATCTTTGATGTTTCAAGTAAAGACAATTGATGAAATTATCTTAAATCACGGATAAGAAGAGGAATTTAGAACTACAATTATGATTATGAGTTATACATGTTATTGTGGACAGGAATTGTTGATTGATGTTACAGGGATAAAACATTGTTGGTGGACTTTTAACATGGAAAAGATTTATGGTCTATTTGACTCTTCTAATGGATTGCTCATTCCGCTGCAACTATGGTTGAAAAGTTTTATCATCTACCATATGTTCTAAATCTTTGATTTATTACTGATGAAGACTATTGATAATTTATTTATCTTTAGTCATAATATTCTTTACTAAGCTAGTTGTGCTCACCCTTTTGTTTCACAATTCCTTTCAGGTAATAAAAGTGTAGCTGGGTCGAGCAGGGGATAGCGAGGGAATAGAATGGTGGTCTATAGATGTTGAGGGTGAGGTGAATTTAACTTGGAAGGGTGTTTTGCCACTATCATACAAGATGTCTAATGACATACAACCTCGTGTCATCATAAGACATGGTTGTGCTCAACCACTTGCTGAGTATATTTACAAGCACTACCTATATAATCTTGGTGTTTGTTTGGAGTATAATACCCAATTAGAGACAGTGGAGATAATGATATGTCAAGAGAAGACTCACCATTGGGAAGAATATGATAGTAATCTTCTCGTTTTTCTTTGGGGTCTATTAGATTCAACCAAGGATAATTTGCGGGCCATATGATATCTACCATAACCTAAAAGCATGGCCTCCCATGTATACGAAGGTTTTTCTTGAGCACTTCCCAAAGATTCTAATTTCTAAAAGCAGTTTTTTACTATACCTTTATGTAAGGTGTCATTGTGACGATGCTACTGGTTGGTATATATTTGTATCCAAACTCACAAAGATATGTGTTGTTGTATTTTGCACGACAATTGTTGTAATAAAGTTGTAGTTGTTTTCCGTACCATATATTTGGCGACTCAGAATGGGTTGGATGGAATGGACCTATTTTGGGGTCGTTACATATACCACCAATACGTAGGACATTCCACTATGGACTGTTATAGTCTGCAGAGGATATACCATGAGAAGCTGGCGGCCGGGGAGATTGAACTAGGAGAAGAAACGTGCAACACTATCACCCATAGTGCAGTCCCGGAAGTCAAAAACCCAAATACTGGCTCTACCATCGAAAGAACTCTGAACTACAGATGAATTAAAAATCCATCCAAGATGGTGGTCCACCAAAAATGGTGGTTTAAGTCCTTAGGAGTATCCCTTGCCAAGTAATTGGATGACCAAGGGAGGAGGCACAAGAGTTGACGAATTAAATAAAAAAAATCCACCCAAGATGGTGGTCCACTCTAAATGGTGATCAAGTCCTCGTAGACTGTACTTGCCAAGAAATTGGACGACCCAAGTGATGAGGCATCCGATTTCAAGTCCTCGTAGATTGGACGACCCAAGTTATGAGGCACCTAATTTCAAGTCCTCGTAGTCTGCACTTGCCAAGAAATTGGATGACCCAAGTGACGAGGCACCTGATTTTAAGTCCTCGTAGACTATAATTACCAAGAAATTGGATAACCCAAGTGACGAGGCACCCGAGTGTTACACTTTATCATCAAAAGTGAATGGTGATTGAGGCACCTGAGTATAAGCCCTCAACCCCAAAAGTTACACTTTATCTTTAAAAGTGGCGAACGTTATGCTTTATTCGACAAAAGAAAAAAAGTTGCATTTTATCTCTAAAAGTGGTGAACGTTATGCTTTCTTCGACAAAAGTAAGATTTATTATATGAAACGTTATGCTTTTCGTTAAAAGCAATTTTTTATTATCAATAAATTTGTCAAAATTTCACTTATACTTGATTATTTCTTCTGATTTATTAAAAAAAAGAAGTATAGATTCAAGTGTTAGTTTGCATGAAATATATGTACATAAATTTTCTGATACAGGAAATGGAAAAAACTATGAAAGTTCATTATCTAAAGGTCATGACCTGTTAAAATTGAAGAGAGGAACACCTAAAGCTTGGTCTTCGTGGCTATCAGGCCTTCGAGGCTATCAGGTCTTCGGGACTATCAGGCCTTCGAGGTTATCAGGCCTTTGATGCTATCAGACCTTAGAGGCTATCAGGCCTTTACGAACTTCTTGATTCTCAATGACTTCTTGATTCTAAAGAAAAGAGAAATTTCAAGAGAGGGTAAGAAAGATTAGATTGAAGATTTTCAAAATATCCCAGGAGAGCTCCTTTAAGGCTCGCCTTTCTAGGGTTTGCTCCCTAGAGGTTCCCTCTCCTAGGACTTTCATTTTCGAGGCTTGCAAAACATCAAGCCTCGCGAAGTGTTCAGACACTGGAATCAAGACTTCAACACTTACAATATTTTATGCGATCATCTCACCAAAGGCGTGACTCATGCGCAGGGGGCAAATGTTTACTGATAGATGGCATAGACATCCTCCAGAGTAAAGGTGCATTCACCCCCAAGCAGTGATGAATGTGCATATAGAAGAACACCATGGTCCTATTGGATACGAATGTTCCTACATAATCAGCATTCCCATGTAGCTCGTCGATCCAATGTTGCTATTCTTGAAGGTGGTTGGATGAATCAGACAAGAAGTCATCCCAACCTCCATAAGTCGTTGCATATAGAAACAAGCCTTCCTTCTCTGGTGGAGGAAAAGTTGTGTGGTCATAAGTCTGGACATGCTTCCAAAAGACGTCGAAAAGACCAAAGGAGGGGAGCCCTTCCCCAATCATTGAGAAATGGAGCCTCCTTGGTTGTTCCCAAGTCTGCAGAATGTTCAATGGGGAGGGCCTACAAGAAAAAAGAATTTGGCATAAGGGATCTAAATAGCAAGGAAATAAGGTATTTGAACTTGAAGTTCTCACCATGGCAAAGAGGAAAGTCTGAGATTGGCAAATAATTCAGCCATGTAGGCTTCGACCACCTAGGGCCTGTTCGGCCATGTAGGCTTCGACCACCTAGGGGTTGTTCCCTTCATCCCTTTAAAAAAAAATAATCTATAGGGTTCAGCCATGTAGGCTTCGGCCACCTAGAGCCTGTTCGGCCAAGTAGGTTTCGGCCACCTAGGAGCTGTTCTCTTCATCCTTGAAAATATATATATATATATATATATATATATATATATATATATATAGGCTTCGGCCACCTAGGGGTTATTCCCTTCATCCCTTAAAAAAATTCTATAGGGTTCAGCCATGTAGGCTTCGGCCACCTAGGGGTTGTTCTCTTCATCCCTTAAAAAATCTATAGAATTTGGTCATGTAGGCTTCGGCCACCTAGGGGTTATTCTCTTCATCTTTGAATATATATATATATATATATATATATATATATATATAGGCTTTGGCCACCTAGGGGTTGTTCCCTTCATCCCTTAAAAAAAACTTGGGCAACTTATTGAAATATTTTTGGATGATTTACCAATATATCCAAGGTAGAGCCCTGCTAGATTTTGCCTCCCTAAGGGTTTAGCTCCCTAGGGGTTCTCTCTACTAGGACCATTATCTTCAAGACTTGTAAAGTGAAGTCCCGCAAAATCGTTCAAAGGCTTGAAGTATTCTTGCACGATCGTCTATTTGGGAATGTGACTCCCGCGCAGGGGGCAAATATGGGCCCAAGTGCAAAATTAGGGTTCACATTACCTAATTAAATTAAATGCATAATTAGGGTTCCACGACCTCATTAAATATGCAAATTAGGGTTCGCATAACCTAATAAAAAAAGACAGAAAAGTCAGAAATAAATGTGCTAGTCCTAGGCGAAGCCTCCATGTGTCCCAAGGCAGAAGGCTCGTGGAGGCGGCTCATTTTGAGAGTTGATTGAGGGATTGGATTGATGGATAGAAGGACTGGGCAATATGAGCATTATTCTAATGACTAAAGGGTATTTCTGGAATTTTCCTAAAAACATGTGCCTAACATGTGACTACTTAATTCCAGGAAACTCTATAAATACCCCTTCCATTTTAAGAAGGGGTAGGACTCTTTTGGTGACTTAAGCCTTGGATATTCCACCTAAAAGCACTAAAAGGGTTCGGACCTCTCTTCAAACTCAGGACTTGGACTCTTGGAAGATGAAAGGACTCTTTTGGCGACTTAAGGCTTGGATATTCCACCTAAAAGTACTAAAAGGGTTTGGACCTCTCTTCAGACTCAGGACTTGGACTCTTGGAAGATCAAAAGACGCTTTTGGTGACTTAAGGCTTGGATATTCCACCTAAAAGCACTAAAAAGGGTTTGGACATCCTCTCAACTCGAAGGACTCAAGAAGGCTCTTGGAATCCCTGCTACCCTAACACGGTTCCTGGATTCTAGGAGTTCTGCCACGCGTCATTGGAGTAATCGCCAACCTGTCGTTCTCCCCTCTTCAATCAACCAATCGATTTCGTGCTCTTCGTGGATTTCTCTCCTCCTCAGCCAACACGAAAACCTAACTGACAAAGCACAATTTCTTTGCCCACATATATATACACTTCTGTCCTATCCTAAAATTACTTCTCAACTATTAAACTCCGTGAAATTATAAATTTTATCATTTAATTAATTCATTATATATCTACAGCCAAAAAATACATGAAAAGCAAGGTCGTTTATATAATGTAAATAATCAGAAGATAACAAAAACCATTCTGGATATGAAAATTAACGTTATTAGCCATTCCAGTTACACATCTGTAACACCATCATGCTCAAATTTTTGCATGTGCATGAAAAAATATTAATCAATGTAACGGTAATATATAAAACTCGTCATTCAAATGTTAATTCACCTATCACGGTTGACCTTGAGGCCAGGTGATCTCCATACAATTCTTTCTCCTCTATCACATAATTTTCTTGACAGTGAATCCTCAAAGTAAAACTACAAATTTAAAACAATGAAGAGGCCGGCCAGTGACCCTAATTGAGTATAGCAGGGGAACATGAAGATTGATAATCAATAGGTTATTACATCATCCATTTTAATGCGTTTGAATTGTGCGTACGTGATTGTGGAACATGAAGGGGTTAGGTCAAGTTTATAGCGACTAAAGTAATAAAAAAATAAAAAAATAAACATGATTATGTAATATTAAGAATGAAAATTCTCTTGTACGAAATTTCCTAAAAGCAACGAATTAACTTAAGGCAGAAGTAGTAGGTGATACGTGCTAGGCCTAGGATCATAGGATTACATGAAGAGTGGGTCAAGTATTGTGCAGATTATGTGGGATTTGTGGTTACATTTTTCAAATAAAGTAGTTCCTATTTTCTAGCTAGATTTTATTTGATTTTAGTTGTTTAATTTGTTTTCGTTGTTGTGGCTGCTATATAAAGCCGTGTCTTTTTTAGAAGGAATATAACTGAGTAAATTCTCTTTTCTTCTGTTGCAATCTTCTCCTCACTTCCTGTCTATTTTTCTCTTTCTCTTCCTCTGTTCCTGGTTGCCAAATTCATCCTTATCAGTGGTATCAGAGCAAGTTCCAATTATGGATACCCGTGGCAAAACCAATGCTGAGTTCCGCAACGAAGTAAACAACTTCCTAGCCAAACACGAGTCAACCTTTGATCAAGTTAATGCTACTTTACAAGTGGTGTTAACTGAGCTCAAAGCACTCCGAACCTCCCGTACTAATCCAAGCGACTTTAACCCATTTGGACAAAATGAGTCCTCTTCCCGCACCAACCAATCCACATCCAACAACCAACAAAGTCACAACACCCTCAAATTATTCTTTCCAAAATTCGATGGTGTAGACCCAACTAGGTGGGTGTATCAGGCTGAACAGTACTTTGATTTCAAAAGCATAGCCCCGGAACAAGTACAACTCACCTCTTTCCATTTGGAAGGCATAACTCTTCAATGGCACCATTGGTTAACAAAGTTTCAGGGACCACTGACATGGGGGGGAATTTACCAAAGCTCTCCTCCTCCGTTTTGGGCCAACTGACTATGAAGATCCATCTGAATCTTTGAGCCATTTAAGAAAACCTTAACAAGAGTTGTTTTTAAGAAGCCTTTGAGAAGTTCTCGCACCGCATAGATGGGTTACCAGAAAACTTTCTCATTGGGTGTTTCATTACGGGACTTCGTGATGACATTCGTATTGAGGTCAAGGTTAAACAACCAAAGACCTTGGCTGATGCCATAGGCGTGGCCCGACTCATAGAGGAAAAGACTCAATTGCAAAAGAAATCAAACCAGCCATGTGAGACCCCGAATTTTATGAAATAAAAGTATTCAATTTTTTTTATTTTGGTAAATAGTTAAATTGATAAAAGTTTAAAGTTAAGGGTGATATTTGATAAAACAGAAACTTCTTTTCCTAAGAAGGATTTGGTTGTCTATGTTTTTTTATTTTATTCTTAGTAATAAAACAGGAAAGCTTTTTATATAAAAGCAGAATAGTTTTATAAAGTTATTTATTTTATTAGACTATAAATAGAATATATTATATTCTATTATGCATAGTATTTTGCATAGTAAAATCTTTTTATATAAAATGAATATTTTTATAAAGTTATTTGTTTTATTAGATTATAAATAGAATATATTATATTTTATTATTATAGTAGTGTTGCATAGTACATGCATAGTGTTTTGTATAGTAAAATCTTTTTTATATAAAATAGAATACTTTTATAAAGTTATTTGTTTTATTAGACAATAATTAGAATATATTATATTTTATTATGCATTATGCTGCATAGTGTTTTGCATAGTAAAATCTTTTTTATATAAAATGAATACTTTTATAAAGGTATTCGTTTTATTAGATTATAAATAGAATATATTATATTTTATTTAAAAGATTTTGTTTTAAAATCGAGCGTCTGTTTAAAGTAAATCAATCTGGACCGTTCATGAATTAGTTCTTACGCTGACCCATTCTTCTATAAATAGAAGCTCATTCCTTCATTATTTTTTACTGAATTCAATGAAACTACAGAGAGAGAAACTATAGAGAAAAAGAAGAAAAGTATTCGCTTTACTTTTTACTACTCCTACATCCAAGACTCTTCATCTTAAGGTAAGGGTATTATTTCTTTTATATTCATGAAGAGAACTTCTATTATACCATTCTTTATTATCCTGTTGGAATAACTCAGTATCCAAGGTTACCCTATACTTGGTGAAATTCTTACATTATTCCATTATTTATTATTACATTGGAATAGCACATCATGCAATCCGCATACATGGTGAAATTCTGTTGTTATTCCATTCTTTATTATTCTATTGGAATATCACATGTTCATGCATTTTACGCGGGACTGGTTCCGCTTCTTTATTATTCATTGGAATATCCCATACGTGTGTTTTACGTCGGACTGGTTTTCGTCTTTATTATTACGTTGGAATATCACATGCATGCGTTTTACGCTTTGACACTGGTTAAAATCTTTATTATTATTCATTGGAATATCACATGTCATGCGTTTTTACGTGGGGGACTGGTTAAAATCTTTATTATTACATTGGAATATCGTCTGCTCACATGAGTTTTCGTGGGACTCGGTTCCGTCTTTATTATTTTGTTAGAATATTTTATACATGCGTTTTATCTTTGGACTGGTTCCGTCTTTTTATTATTCATTGGAATATCCATGCTCATGCATTTTTATTTGGACTGGTTCCGTTATTTATTATTCGTTGGAATAACACATACATGTGAAGTACCGCATGCATGGTGATTTCTTTTGTTATTCCATTCTTTATTATACTCAGTTGGTTAAAGTTTTGACTTTTATACTCCATGAAATTAGTGGAATATCCTTGATGTTTGCGCTTCATCCAGTATCTTTTCATGGAAAAATTCTTCTGAGCTTTCTTGAATTTTACTCTACAAAGAAGTATCATGTTGACAATTTGGACGTTATTAGTTCCTGGATAATTTAATTCATGAACTTGTTTTATTAAATTCTTATATCATTGTCATCATCCTTATGTTTAAAGTCATCTGTGGCATGTAGTGCATAGATGGACTTGGTATGATTATGACCAGGGATTATTCTGTATAATCATGACCGTAATGTTACAAATGATGTGGAAAAAGTCCTCACTGGCCCGTAATGCATTGATGGATAGTTTTTGGTATATTGATTATGGCTATGGATTCTCTTCAGCCAAGGGTGCAAAGATGAATTGTTTTATGGCATGATCAGGACCGTTGATGAAAACACGATTATCTTTGGCCCGTAGTGCATGCATAATTCATGGTCGTGATACTAAAGAATATCTTTGGCCTGTAGTGCAGGGATAATTTGATGATGTTGATTATTTATTGAGCTGAGTCTCAACGATAAAACTGATGAAAAACCTTTTAAATCATAGAAGATAGTAGATTTTATTCTCTACTTGACTCTTCTAATGGATTGTTTGTTCATTGCAGATTAAACTTGATGTTTGTTATATTGTATCGGTTTAACTCTTGTTGAAGGCTAACGATAATTTATTCTCGCATTATCTTAGTCATAATATTTTCATTGGGCTAGTTGAGCTCACCCTTTCTTTCATTGTTCTCTTCAGGAAATGAGAACGTAGCTGGGGCTAGTCGGGGAACAGAGTGATGGTCCTAGATGGTGCATTAGAAGTCCTCACTATTATGTTAAATAGTGTGAAAATAAATGTAATGAAGACTCTTTTGAGTGTGGATATTGTCTAGATGACAATATTCTTATTAAAACTAACAGTTTACGTTTTATCGTATTTTACACGGCTGCTATATAATTAGTTTGTTTTTTGTATTCAGAACCATGTATCTGGCGACCCAAGATAGGTGATGTATACCTATTTTTTGGGGCGTCACAGTTGGTATCAAAGCTTAGGGATATGATCCCTGACTGAGATGTGAGACAAGAACTAGGAGGGGAGAGATGGGGAATTCCTTCGCTAGTATGACCTACCTAAGTTTATTTGGTATTTAATTGGTCAGTCAGAGTAAAGGTGTGAGACCCCGAATTTTATGAAATGAAAGTATTCAATTTTCTTATAATTATTCTATTTAGTAAATGGTTAAATTGATAAATGTTAAAGTTAAGGGTGATATGGAAAATTTTGCAAAGTAAGCAAGTTGTTATAAAATAATAAATTGGTAAAATACGCGTGGTTGCAAAAGTAGCACTACCAGATCGATTATTGATGCATATTTGAGAAGTCACTCGGTTATACTCAATTATTGCTACAGTAATTGATGCATCATATCTCTCATATTATTGATTCAATTATTGTCACAGTATCTTCTGCATTATATGTTATATTATTAAATCAATAATTGAGACGACAAAGTTGTTCATATTATTAAATTGCAATATTTACAATGTCTAGAAGTTACATCGAGGAGAAGTTTGGTCACCTAATCAAGGCTTGGCATGATAGGAGAAATCCTTATCGAAAGCACCTCTTTCCTAGAGAACAACTTTGGTTGTTAAATATTGTGAGTTATAATATTAATGATGAATAAGCTCGTGTTGATTAAAGATGAATTTGATAGTTTCATTGTGTTGGGATTATTTGTGTTAGTAGAAATCGACATCTATTCTGATGATAATTGACATCTGGAGGTTATATTGTTCAATCGGGTATTCGGGACACTTTTCGTGTCGGAGTTACTATTCATGAGTTACTATTCACGAGTTACTATTCACGAGTTACTATTCACGAGTTACTATTCACGAGTTACTATTCACCTTATTACTATTCACTCTAGTATTGTGCATTCGTGTATTTGGGTACAATATTATTCCATGAGGAGATGTGCTAATTTTTCAGACCGTTGGTTGAAGTTATAATAGTGAATCAATATGGACCGCTGGTGAAAAGTTATAATAGTGAATCAATATGGACCGCTGGTGAAAAAGTTATAATAGTGAATCAATATGGATCGCTGGTTTAAAAGTTAGAATAGTGAATCAATATGGACCGTTGCTTTAAGTTTTAATAGTAAATCAATATGGACCGTCCGTTTAAAAGTAAATCAATCTGGATCGTTCATGAATTAGTTACTAGTCATTCCATTCTTCTATAAATAGAAGTTCATTCCTTCATTATTTCTTACGAATTCACTGAAACTCTTGAGAGAGAAATTATAAAGAGAAAGAAGAAAAGTATTCTATTACTTCACTACTTCACTACTCCAGTATCCAACTTCTTCTAAGGTAAGAGATATTATTTGTTGTACCTGTAAGGGGTGTTATTCTTTCTTATTTGTGAAGAGAACTTCTGTTATTCCATTCTTTATTATTCTGTTGGAATAACCTGTATACGCGGACTACCGTATACCGGTGATGATTTGTTGTTATTCCATTCTTTAATATTTCATCGAAATATCACATCGCTTGCTTAATTTTGCTCGACTGGTTCCATTTATTATTCTATTGGAATAACCTGTATACGCGGATTACCGTATACCTGGTGATGACTGTTGTTATTCCATTCTTTAATATTCGCTTGGAATATATCATGTCGTGCGTTCTACGGGACTGGGACGGGTTCCATGCTTTATTATTCTATTGAGAATAACTTGTCGGTGCGATCTATCGCATGCATGGTGAGTTCTTCTGTTATTCCATTCCTTATTATTCTGTTGGAATAACATGTCTATGTGGATTACCACATGCATGGTGAATGATCCTTTGTATTTCATTCCTTATTAAATTATGGAAATGAACTATTTACGTGGATTATGATCAAAGTCATAATAAAAGCATTGGACTAATGAAAATCATGGGTATATATGGTATTAGTAAGTGTTATGATGAGTTATGTTGGTTATTATGTGAAAACATGAAAGTTTCTTAGAAACCACAAAGGGTTGAAAATCAGATTTTGGTGAAAATAGAACATGAAATTCAATTGACCATATCTTCTATTATATTTCGAGTTTTTGAGTGAGATCAAGTTCTAGAGTTAGGTCTATAAGTTTTGTAACTTATCCAAGTGGAATCGCTGGAAAAGGTGTTGTAGATTTTGGTGTGGACTGATTTTAGCAAAGGAGTCAAAAGCTGCCAATACCAAAAAAGCTACTGGCCATGTTTTTAAAAGGGTTGTTTCGGCTACTTAATTTGTGAGAAAAATTTTGGCCTTTTGGGACATGAAAGTCTATGGTATAAAGTAACTTCTGTCCAAAAATGATCTCATTCCGACTTAAAATGAGCAAGTTATGGCCATTTCAATATTTAGGTTTTTCCGATGAAAAACGCTATAACTGGAGTTCTATAACTCTGATGACCATGAAATTTAAATTGGAAGCTCACGTTAACATGTGTAAGATCCTACCAAGATTTGGGGATTTATGGAGTTAAACTTGAGGAAGCTAATTTCTTAAGGAATTAATTAAAAATTAATTTTTAAAAAATAGTAAATGAATTTTAAAAATTCCGAGAAAAATATATTTTCATTATGGGACTATATTCTGCTAAATCCCAGAAAATAAATATTTTTGGAACTAATTTGGTATTTTTCATGAAAATGATCTAGTTATGAGTAAATGAGTTAAATATGTTATGTGAAGTAACAAAATTAAAAAATAGGATTTTATGGCTTGGGAATCCTATATAGGGTATATACATATATTTTGTAAGGGATTTGATCATTGGTGATGATATCTTATGAGTATGGCATTTTTGAATGATTAAATGCATTATGTGGTAAAGTGTAAACAATTGAAATAAATTTTTTATAAGTTTAAGAAGTGATTAAAATATTGTTATAATATTAATGATATTAGATTATGAGATTATTAAGTGATTGATAACATTGGGATATTCTTGAACCCTGGATAAATTATATTATAAATGTTTAATATTTATCCTTTATCTCATTTGATTGATTCTTTATATCATTGTCATGATCCTCATGCTTATAATGTGTTGAAAGTCATCTGTGGCTTACGTGCATAAATGGACTTGGTATGATTATGACCAGGGATTATTCGGTATAATCATGACCGTAAGGTTACAAATGATGTGGTAAAAGTCATCTTTGGCCCGTAGTACATAGATGGACTTGGTATGATTATGACTAGGGATTGTTCCGTATAATCATGACCGTAATTGAAAACACGGATATCCTTGGCCTGTAGTGTATGGATAATTCGTGGTTGTGATACTATTAAGCTAAGTCTCAGTATTATTGGTTTTACAGTTGTATATCTTTGGCCTGTAGTGCAAAGATGAACTGCTGTTACCGGGTTATACAGTTGTATATCTTTGGTCAGTAAAGCAAAGAATGAATTTATTAGTATAATTATGAGCAGAAATTGTGATTTGGTATAACCATAATTTTTGATGTTTCAGGTGAAGATAGGTGATGAAAATTATCTTCGTCTTGGGTGCAAAAAGGAATTCAAATCATAATTATGATTATGAGTTATTCATATGATTGTGGATGTGAATTGTTGATTGATGTTACGAGGATAAAACATTATTGGTGGACTTTTAACTTGAGAAGATAATAGATTCGATGGTCTATTTGACTTTTTAATGGATTGCTTCGTTCACCGCAACTATGGTTAAAATTTTTATCATCTACCATATGTTCTAAATCTTTGATTTATTACTGATGAATGATATTGATAATTTAATTATCTTTAGTTATGATATTCTTTACTGGGTTAATTGTGCTCACCCTTTTGCTTCACAATTCCTTTCAGGTAATATGAGTGTAGCTGGGTCGAGCGGGGATAAGAGGGAAATAGTGAGATGGTCCGAGACTGTTGAAGTTTCTCAATACATTATAAAACGGCATAACATGCAATATATAATTGCATTGAGGACCTAAGATGTGCGTGTCGTATGTTACACGTCACTTAATAATTGATTTTGGTGAACAACAATAGGTTGATGAGAACCCAACTTTGAAAGGGTGTTTTGCCACTATTATACAAGATATCTAATGACATACAATCTCGTGTTATCATAAGACAGGATTGTGCACATCCACTTGCTGAGTATATCTACGAGCACTACCTATATGATCTTGGAGTATATTTAAAATATAATTCTCACTTGGAGACAACTGAGATAATAATATGTCAAAAGAAGACTCATCATTGGAAGGAACATGATAGTAATCTTCTCGTTTTTCTTTGGGGTCTATTGGATCAACCAAAGATAATTCTCTAGGCATATGATATCTATCATAACTTAGATTCATGGCCTCCCATGTACGAAGATTTCCTTGAGCACTTCCCAGAGATTTTAATTTCTAAAACAGTTATTGACTGTACTTTTATGTAACGTACCATTGTAAGGTTGTGGTCGAGGCACCACGAGAGTTACATACATTTGTATTGAAACTCACAGCTTATCTGTTGTCGTACTCTGCACGATAGTTCAACAGTGATATAAATGAAGTTGTAATTGATTTTTATAGTATGATATTTGGCGACTCAGAATGGGTCGGGTGGACCTATTTTGGGGGCGTCACAATAGGGATAATATGTGATATGTTAATTAACCCTTTTTTTGAAACTATGTTCTAGAATGATATTTGAAATACATCAGATAAGAAATGGAAAAATCATGATAGAGCGAAAATAACCGGGAAGGTACAATCCGAAAAGAAAGCAAGGTATTCACATCTCTTCGAATATCAGGTACGTACGTAAATTTCGAGGGCGAAATTTCATAAGGAGGGGAGATTGTGAGACCCCGAATTTTATGAAATAAAAGTATTCAATTTTTCTATTTTGGTAAATAGTTAAATTGATAAAAGTTTAAAGTTAAGGGTGATATTTGATAAAACAGGAAACTTCTTTTTCCTAAGAAGGATCTGGTTGTCTAAGTTTTTTTATTTTATTATTAGTAATAAAACAGAAAGCTTTTATATAAAAATGTAATAGTTTTATAAAGTTATTTGTTTTATTAGACTATAAATAGAATTTATTATATTCTATTATGCATAGTATTTTGATAGTAAAATCTTTTTATATAAAAAAAAATACTTTTATAAAGTTATTTGTTTTATTAGATTATAAATAGAATATATTATATTTTATTATGCATAGTTACTGCATAGTATTTTTGTATAGTAAAATTTTTTATATAAAATGTAATACTTTTATAAAGTTATTTATTTTATTAGACAATAATTAGAATATATTATATTTTATTATGCATGGTGTTGTATTGTGTCGGTGTAGTGTTTTGCATAGTAAATTTTTTTTATATAAAACAGAATACTTTTATAAAGGTATTCATTTTATTAGATCATAAATAGAATATATTATATTTTATTTAAAAGATTTTTTTTTAAATCTGGAGCATCCATTTAAAGTAAATCAATCTAGACCGTTCATGAATTAGTTACTATGCAGTCCATTCTTCTATAAATAGAAGCTCATTCCTTTATTATTTTCTTTAATTCAATTTGAAACTCTAGAAAGAGAAACTATAGAGAGAAAGAAGAAAAGTATTCGCTACTTCACTACTCCTACATCCAAAGACTCTTCATCTTAAGGTAAGGGTATTATTTCTTTTGTATTCATGAAGAGAACTTCATTATTCCATTCTTTATTATTCATTGGAATAACTTGATATCTGTGCCACCCTATACTTGGTGAAATTCTTTTGTTATTCTATTATTTATTATTACGTTGAATAACTTTGCCTATGCAAAGTACCGCATACATGGTGAAATTCATTGTTATTCCATTCTTTATTATTACGTTAGAATATCCTATTTGTGCGCTTTTACGCCGGATTCGGGTTCCGCTTTTATTATTATTTTGTTGGAATATCCGATTCGTTTCTTTTATTAAAATCTTTACCGGGTTCCTCGTCTTTATTATTACGTGGGACCTCGCTGGCCTTTATATCATTGGAATATCCTCATAACATGCATTTACGCCTTGGGACTCGTTCCGCCTTTTATTATTCATTGCTGAATATCTCGATGTCACATGCATTTTACTTTTGGGACCGGGTAAAATCTTTATTATTATGTTGGATATATTCATGCATGCGTTTTTGTGGGACCGGTTTTTATTTATTTATTATTACATTGGAATAACCTGTCTATCTGCCAATCGCATGCATGGTGATTTCTTTGTTATTCCATTCTTTATTTTACTCGGTTGGTTAAAGTTTTGACTTTATACTCCATGAAATGAGTGGAATATCCTCGATGTTTGTGTGACAAACGAGATTTTTGTAAATTAATTTTAATATTTATTGAATTAAATAAATATTTTTCAATGATTTAATTATTGGATTAAATAATTATTTGATGCAATTGTGGTAGATTAATTTAATTGTGTGTTACATTTATTAAATTAATGTAGAGAATAATTATTATTCAAATATGTAATTATGTGAGCATATCGAATTAAATGAAATATTTAATTAAGCATGATGTTATTTAATTAATTTAATTATTAATTAGAGAGTTAATAATTTGACATTATTTATTAATGAGAAAATTAATAATGTGACTATGTGAGATTATTATATTTTATTTAAAATAAATTAAATAAGATATTGATTTATTTTATGAAGGAGTGTGACATTAATTAAACTATATGATAAAGTTTTATTAAATTAAATATTTTTAAATCTATTTTGCTAGCCAAACAAGGCCCTATGGGGAGTTGGAGCAGATTACCCATTATTGGGTTAATCGACCACCAAAGTCGTCAGCTTCTCTTATTATATCATACGCCTTCTTTTCCTTCTTCATTTTTCCTAAGTTCAGAAAAGTAGAAAACAGAGAGAGTTTCAGAGAGAGATTGAGAAGTGTTGAGAAATAATTTTGATTGAAGAAGAATTGAGAAGAAATTATTCCTACTAATCTATACTTATTCTCGTGGTAATCTCCTCTTCCCAAATTCTAAATTTCACGTCATTAGTTTTTATAAAATGGCTTTCATACATTTTGTAAAATCTCAGAATTGAGAAAGGGTTTGATTATGAGTTTATATATGGGTTAAGATGTATCAAATCGTATTTGATTATATATATATTATGTGAATTATCATGTCATCGGTTTCATAATACTATGAATTGCTATTTCAAAATTTACGTGAGTATGGGTTTTGGCCTTATGGCCTTATACGTGATATTTTATGTATTGATCGTATGTTATCCCTAAATTTTACACTCATATATTATTATGCATGTTGATACGAAGAGACCAAAGTTTAAATAAACGGATTCGGTGTTATACCGAATCACCGAATCTGTAGTGACAATTTTCATGTTTTATTTTCAAAACCTTCAAGAACATCAAGAACAGTGAAAGTAAATGTGTTGATTTTGCAAATTATGTGTTGTAACTTGTTAAAAATCATGCTAGATGGGTTAAGTAATGATTATATATGTATTACAATGATTGGGTAAGTCTAAATTTGTAAAAATAACTAATTGGAAGTTGTACCATATTCATGTATAATTTTACGTGTGATTGATTTTCGCCTAATTTTGCCTTGTTATGTTCATGAATGAGAATCGTAGAAAAATGAGCATGGGTAACCCGCCCCGTGCTAGCGTTACTAAACTAAATTACCAGCTACCGTGATCAAAAAAAATAAAAATAAAATAAAATAAAATAAATAAATAAAATAAATAAAAAAAATAAAAAATAAATATTTGATGAAAATCATTATTAAAATATTTATAAAATAAGTTAAATATTTTAATTGAGATATTTATGGAATAAAATAAATATTCGATGAAAATTATTGTTAAAATATTTATAAAATAAATTAAATATTTTAATTGAGATATTTATGGAATAAAATAAATATTTGATGAAAATTATTATTAAAATATTTATAAAATAAATTAAATATTTTAATTGAGATATTATGGAATAAAATAAATATTCGATAAAATTATTATTAAAATATTTATAAAATAAATTAAATATTTTAATTGAGATATTTATGGAATAAAATAAATATTCGATAAAATTATTATTAAAATATTTATAAAATAAAGTAAATATTTTAATTGAGATATTTATGGAATAAAATAAATATTCGATGGAAATTATTATGAAATAATTTATTCGAGTGTAATAATAAGTAAGAGAATAAAAATATTCTAATTTAATTAAGTAATTAAATTAGAAGGTAATGATTTATTAAATAAAGTAGAGTTTATATTAAATAATTAAGTGAAAATGTAACTAATGAATGTCGTGAATACATATGGTATGTGTGTAGGATTTGTGGTGAATGGAAGTAGTAATCGTTTAGCATCATGACGAGGCAAGTTTCTAACCCTACTTCATCATTATTGTTCAAGTTTATTAATTACCTCAAGTAAATTATCATTATTATTATTCATGTTCAAATGTCATATTAAAGATTGATTATCTTTTCAAAGCATGATTCAATTATACAATAATTGTCCTATTGTATACTTCCTGAGATTATTATTCAATTTGAATATCGTTATTATTGAACCTTATTACACTAGCAACCCTTATTGATTTGACTAGTCCATAGTTGATGAGCGTTCTAAATTTCCGAACCCTTGATGAATTGTCCAAACCAAACTTTCTTTGGTGTGGACTCGAATGTAAAACTGAGATGAACAACCCTGCAAAAGGATTTACTTATGCGTTAGCGTTAAAATATTGTGCATGATGATTGTATTAAGTATCGATCCCCCAAGCACGAGTAGAAAGGTCCATAGTCTTATGATTGTTAAAGGTTTCAAGTATAACCCTTGATAACCTAGGGACATAGTTCAAGGTCTTATGACCCTCAAAATCTTTTTTGATTCTTGTTATTCATTCTTGATTCAAAAGTTGAGCTTTTATTCAGATGTCTTTGATTCACTCGCATGTTATTATACTGTTATTTCATTGTTATACTTGTGGGCATTTGTTGTAAGACCCCAACTTATTATTAATGAAATCTAATTTTCTATTTATTATTTTGAAATAGTAAGGGTTGATTTGATTAATGTGGATAGTTAAGGGTAAAATACATAAATACTCCAAAAAAGCAAAAGTGGTTATAAAATATTCAGTATTTATTAGGGAATATTCGTTTGGTCGTGGAATATTCGTATTATTGTTGGGGAATATTCGCATTGACGCAACCATGTGTGGGCCCCATAACTGAAAGCGATTGGATGAAGAAAACGACAAATATAAGTTGGTTAAAAATAACGGCGAGTTGTTACTCAATTAATATCGTTAAAATACTCTAATTGGTTAAAACACAAGAAGACACACAGTATTGCACCAATTATTGATCCTTACGTAAGAAGGCACTACTCAATAATGGTTACAGAATTACTTATTCAAGATTTTATTGAGTTAATAATTCTTTGCGTTGATATTTTATATTGTTGTTGTTTCAATAATTGTCATTACACAAGATTTTTCAAGATCGAAGCAATAATTCATATTATCCTGAATAATATTATTAGATAACATTATTGGCAATGTCTAGAAACTTCATCAAGGAGAGGTTTGGTCACCTAATTGCAAGGCCAAGAAGAAGAAATTCTTATTGAAAGCCCCCTCTTTCCAGGGAACCACTGGTTGTCAATATTGTGATTACGTAATATTATTTGTGAATAATTAATTATTGATTCATATGATGAGGAAAATATTGATTTTATATGGATATAAATGAAGAAAAATTTTAATGTGACAATTGTTGAAAATTGAAATTTTATCCGATAAGATAATGTATTATTATATTTTAATAATATAATAATGGTGATATTTTTACAACGAATGTGGGATTTATGAGTATACGAGGAGGAAGAGTATTTTGTTGCAATAAATGTTTAAAACATGTTAAACATGTTGGTGGACCCCATTTATTGATTTGAAATTTGATTATAAGCACGTAAAATCGCCTGGTTTGTGGATTTTTTTCCAATTTCTATTTGGAATTTGGAAAAACTTTCTTCGCAAAGTTGTAGAGAATTGAAATTCCTATAAAAACTCACGAGATTCAAATTTTCTGATGAAAGGGCTATTTATTATGAATTATTGAAGTTCAAGCTCAAATAATTGATTTTGGAAGTTTAAAATATTTAAAATTAGAAAACGTTTTTTCTTACTTTTTCTAGAAGGTGGCATGTGTTTGATGGCTGAAATCAGATTCTAGGCATGTGTAAGAAATTTATATAATTATATTATTAATTTATTAAATTTTCGCTTTGGTGTTCTAAGCAATATCCTATAAATAGGGTGCTTAGGTTAGAATTGAAAATCACACTTTAAACCCAAGTTTTCTCTCTATATTATCGAGCGTATTCTTGTGAGTATTTTGAGTATACTTTGAGTATTGCTAGGCGGTGGTAAGTTCCTTCAAAGACTATACCTTAGATTCCGGTAGTACTTAATCTTTCGAGGGTGGATGTTATTTTCTTCTCAAATGATATTATTTTCTTCAATATCATTATTTGAAATATTGGTTGGAACTTTTATCAAATTTGGAACTTTTTCATGTAGGGTTACTATTCATGAGTTACTATTCACGAGTTACTATTCATGAGTTATTATTCACGAGTTACTATTCATTTAGTACTATTCATGAAGCGTGAATATGTTTTTTTGGGGAATTTCTATCTTTTGGTGTTTGAGTTACTATTCACGATACTCTGACTATTCACGATATCATGACACTATTCAATCGAAAAATAAAATTTCTTCTTTTTGTCCAAAACATCTATTCGGATACTAGCTTTGATTGTATCCATGTTTTGATCATTCTTGAATTTTACACCACTATGATTATTTTTGAGGTATTTTTGAACATGGATAAAACAATGTACGAATCCTTAATCCTTAATCCTTGTCATTTTGTTTCACTTTGGAATCGTTTCTTTAAAAATATTTTTCGTCATCCTCGCCTTAAATGATGATATTATTGAATATCTTTGGCCTCAGTAGTAAAGATGAATGATTTAGAAGAATATCTTTGGCCATAGTGCAAAAGATGAGCGGTGTTTAAATGAACATGACCAATCGATGAATATCTTTGGCGCCTCAGAGTAAAAGATGAATATTTGGTTCCAGATGTATATTGATTGATGTTACAGGATAAAAGATAGAGCGATGAACTTTTAAATTCATACATAGAAGATAGTAGTTTGCATTCTCTACTTAACTCTTCTAATGAATTATTATTTCATTGCGTAATATTGATTTAAAATTTGTTGTCTATTGTATTCTATTAGATTTTTCCTGTTGAAGACTAACGGTAATTTGTTGTATATTATCTTAGTCATAATATTCTTTCTTGAGCTAGTTGAGCTCACCCTTTTCCTTTTTGTTCCATTTTTCTCAGGAGGCGAGAATATAGCGAGTACGAGTTGGGGTATGGAATGAAGGTTCTAGAGAGAGTTGTTTAGTAGTCCTCACCATTCTTGTAAAATAATGTATCAATAAATGTGATGAGGATTTATTTGAGTATAGATATTGTCTAGAAGATAATATTTGTATTTAAACTCACAGTGTTACTGTTGTAATAATAAAGTTGTAGTTGTTTCTATACCATGTATTGACAACTCAGAATGGGTGATGTATACCTATTTTGGGGGCGTCACATTTGTGCTCACTCTTGCGTAATAATAACATTGCAGTTAAGAACGAAAGAACCGACGAACCTTCTACTAGTAAAGGCAAGGGCAAGGTTAACAAGTGATGAAGACTTGTTGTTTTATATGATGATGTGTTTGTTTAAGACTTAAGTTAATGATGTTGTTTAAAACTTAATTGTTTATTATGTAGTTAATGTAACCCCATAAGGAGAGATTTATTATTATTTCTATCTAGTGCATGGTTTGCATTTATTATTGGTAGATAGATAGATGATATTTGTACAGTGAACACCAAATCCCGTGGAATTGAAGTACCCAGATTTGGGGGTGTCACAAGTTGGTATCAAAGCTGTAGGTTATGAACCTTAGGTGGGAGAAAAACCTTAGGTAGTAGCCTTATAGAAAGAATATAGTGATGGAAAACTCTTATCGAGTTATAAGAAATGAATTTATGTAATTCATTGAAGATAATAAAAGACCTTATGTGTTTATGTGTTAAAGTATGCGTTAGATGATACGACTTAGTAACTAAAACTTAAAATTTTGTGTCAGGATGTCGAATGTTGGAGAAGCTAGTCAAGCTGGGGAGGAAGAACCCCGTGTACCTATAGTACCGACAGAGGAGGTGCCCCGAGACATTCATGTCGTTAGGGAGCCAGCTGGTACAGAGGGAGTCATCTCCATTGATCACCGTTGTTAGTCAGGAGCATGAGCTCTAGACCCGATCCCGAGGAGGATCTGGGGAGGAATTTGTTGAGGAAGAGGAAGAGGAAGAAGAGGAGTTACCACGTAGACACCGTTGATCTTTGAGATGTATAACACGTTATCTGACCGTAACGTGGAGTTACTGAGGACGAGGTCCAAGATTTGATTGAGCGAGCGGTTATTCAAAGATATTACTCTCAAAGCGTAAGGAGAGGAGATTTAAACTCTTCACTCTCGACCGGCAAATGTAGAATGGGATTTGGTCCATGAGAAGGTCAACCGAAGATAAGACCAGGAGATAGAAAAGTGAAGAAGGAGGCCCAAGGAAACCTCCAAAGACCGAACATAGCGAGAAGAGGGATGGGTAAGAGAATCGCGTCGAAAGTGATCGTGCGTAAGATGATAGTCGTCTGCAAAGAAGGCAAAGCTTGAAGAGACATATTCTACACTTAATCATGCAATGGATGAGGCCCAAGATCGAAGTTTTGAGGTACCCCATTCTGGGCTCAAGGACTTCCATCTTATATCTTTGGATCGCAGAGACGATGTCTCATATCATGGATGAGGAGCGTGGCAAGACTATTCAAAGACTTGATGACAAAGTGATAGAATTTGTTTAATTATGTGAAAGACTTAATTAGTTTTTATATGTAAATTTTGACGTGCTTATGAATGAAAGAATATTTGAATGTTTTAAATCTCGTGGATTCTTTATTCCAGATAGTTGATGTAAATAGCAGTTATGCTATCGTTTAATGTTAAAACTTTGATTTGAATGCAAATATATCAAGTTGTTTGAGATGATGTGTTAAGTGATATGTTAAATTGTTGAGTAATGCCTTAACTATTTAGAGAAATAAATAAAGTTCTAATAAAGCGTTTATTTAATGAGAAAAATGCCGCCAAGGAGAAGACAACAACGCCAACCTACCAGAAGAGTCAACCAATAATAACAATTATGCTAACGCTAATCCGATGCAAAGAAGTTGGTGAACTTATCGATTTGGAGCCATGAATAACCAACCTCAAGCTCCACTAAACACAACGTTTAAGGACTTTAAAGGCGTGGGACCGCCAGAGTTCAAAGGTTCCATGAACCCAATCGAGGCTCAAACATGGGTTATGGAAATGGAGAAGGTTTTCGACGTTGTTAGGGTTAGAAGACCGTAAGACCTTTTGCAACGTTTATGTCAAGTCCGAGGCTAGCTATCGGTGGCAAGCAAACAAAATGCGAGGAGGTGAAGGTATAATTACGTGGGAGAGATTTAAAGAGATGTTTTTCGAAATGTATTTCCCAACTAGTTCACAGAACCAGATGGAGGTTCAATTTCTAGAGTTAAAGCAGGGAAATATAAGCGTGCCTGATTATGCGGCTAAATTCAACGAATTGGCAAGGTTTGCCCCGTATCAAGTTCACACGGATGAGAGGAAGGCGATACGGTTTGAGCAAGGACTAAAGCCTTGGGTGTGGGTACAAAGAAGAGTATCAATGTTTCATTTAAACACGTTCTTTTGGAGTATCGAAAAGGTCATCCTCTCTGAAGGAGGAAGCGATGCGGTAACCAAGTACAATCAAGATCAAAAGAAGAAGAAGAGTGAAGGTGAAGGTGAAGGAAATAACAAGGTCGGTGGAAGTGGTATAGGAGGTGGAAATTTCAATCAAAAGAAAAGGTGGAACGACAGCTCATCATCGGGGAATCAGCAAGGTAGTCAAAAGAAAAGAATCGAAGCATGCCCGACTTCATGGAAAGCCCATCCGGGAGTTTGTATGAAAGGAAAAGAGTGTGCTATAATTGTGGATAGGAAGACCCATAGCACCAAAGTATCTAACCCAAAGAATGGTGCTTGTTTTACTTATGGTTCAAGGACCATCGGCAAGAGATTGTCACCAAGAAGGGATCGGAGGGTCAGATCGGGGAGGAAACCGGGAAATAATGTGGAAATGCCTTAACCATCACCGGATCAACCGCAACAAACCGACCGACCGCTTGGGACTTTCAATATGACGGCAGGATGCAATCCGATCTCGTGATGTGGTGTCGTATCATTTCGATCAATGAAATTAATGCTTATATTTTATTTGATTCTAAGGTGCTACTTGTTCCTTTATATCCAAAGACTTTGCTAATAGTTTAGATTTGCTTATGGATGAGTTGGAATATCCCATGAATATAGAAATTGTGAATAGGGAGATAATTCATGTTAAGTACGTGTTTAAGAACTGTAGAGTGGATATTAAGGGTAATATCATGAACGTAGATCTTATCCCTATTCGACTTGGGGAATTTGACGTTATTTTGGGAATGGACCGTTATTCAATTACTGGGCTATAATTGATTGCCAAAAAAGCGTAATAACCTTATGACACCATCAAAGGTTGTGTTTTATGGTAGCAAGTCGCCTAGACAAGCGAGTTGTTTGACAATGATGCAGGCCAGGAAGTTGTTAAGACAAAAGTGTGTAGGATACTTAGCTTACATAGTCGACAAATCGAAAAGAGAATCCGAAGGTAGAAGAAATACTGATTGTGAGGAACTTCACGACGTATTTCGGATGATTTACCGGGACTTCCACAGATAGAGAGGTAGATTTCGTGAATCGATTTGGCGCCGGAATCGCGCTCCAATATTGAAGGCACCATACCGAATGGCACCAAAGAGAGATGAAGTAATTAATGGTACAACTACAAGAAATGTTGGACAAGAAGTACATTCAACCGAAGCGTATCGCCGTGGGGGAGCGCCAAAGATGTTGTTTGTGAAAAGAAGGATGGATCGATGCGACTCTGCATTGACTACAGAGAACTGAATAAGGTCACGATTAAGAACAGATATCCATTACCGAGGATCGACGACCTGTTTGATCAATTGAAGGGAGCGAGATACTTTTCCAAGATAGACTTGACAAGCGGTTATCATCAATTGAAGGTGAAGCCAGAGGATGTACCAAAGACTGCGTTCAGAACACGATACGGTCACTACGAATTTTTAGTAATGTCTTTTGGTCTTACAAATGCTCCTGCAGCATTTATGGGACTAATGAATGGTGTGTTCAAGCCATTTTTGGACAAGTTCGTAGTGGTATTTATAGATGATATTTTGGTCTATTCGAAAACCAAAGAAGAACATGAAGAGCATTTGAGATTAACGTTGGAAGTATTGAGAAAGGAAAAGTTGTATGCCAAGTTTTCAAAATGCGAATTTTGGATTGAACGAGTGCAATTTCTTGGGCACGTGATCGATAAAAACGAAATTTCGGTAGATCCATTTAAAGTCGAAGCCGTGATTAACTGGGATCAGCCGAGGACGCCATCGGAAGTATGAAGTTTTCTTGGATTGGCAGGATATTATAGAAGGTTCATACAAGACTTTTCCAAGATCGCAACTCCGTTAACGAATTTAACTCAAAAGTCGTGGAAATTTGTTTGGACGGATAAGTGTGAGGAAAGTTTTCAAGAATTGAAGAAGAGGTTGAGTACTGCCCCGTGTTATCTCTTAGGAGGAGGATACAGAAATTTTGTTGTTTATAGTGATGCATCGCATAAAGGAATTGGTACGCAGGTCGATGCAAATGGCAAAGTCATCAATGTATGCATCACGACGATTGAAGGATTACGAGAAGGGTTACCCCACCATGATTTGGAGTTAGCTGCAGTTATTTTTGCTCTAAAAATTTGGAGGCACTATCTATACGGGAGAAGTGTGAAATATATACTACGGACCACAAGAGTCCGAAATATATTTTTACATAGAAGGATTTGAACATGCGTCCAAAGAAGATGGTTGGAATTAATTAAGGATTACGATCGTGAGATTTTATACCATCCCGGGAAAGCAAATGTGGTTGCTTAAGCGCCTTAAGTAGAAAGGGTCGTGAGAAATTGATGATGTTAAGCGCTCAGAGGAGCTAATTACGTAAATGGAGAAACTAGAGTTAGAAGTGAAGTATCCTATAGAGATTGATGAGAAGCTATTTCGGATGCAACTGTACAACTCTACTAGATAAAGTAAAGAAGGCTCACCTTCGAGACGAAGAATGTAAAAAGGTGACAAAGAAGATATCCAAGGAATCGAACCAAGATTTAAGATGGATAATGAAGGAATCTTGAGATTTGAAAATAGAATGGATTCCGCCAAGACAAGAAATTAAGGAAGAAATTCGAGTGAGGCTCATAGTTCGAGATATTCGATTCACCGTGTAGTACAAAGATGTATCAAGATCTTCGACAACATTTCGGTGGCCAAATTTGAAACGCGATGTTGCGAGAATGTGTTGCCAAGTGTCCGAATTCGCCGAAAGAAAAAAGCGAGAACATCGAGACCGAGTGGATTGCTACAACCATTAGAAATCCCGTAATGGAAATGGGAACATATTACAATGGACTTCGTGGTTGGCCTTCCGAGCGACTCGTAAAGGCTACGACGAAAGATATGGGTTATCGTTGACCGACTGACGAAATTTGCACACTTCCTTCCGATCAAAATAAGATTCAACTTAGATCAGTTGGCGAGGCTATACGTAAAAGAGATTGTTTCGAGGCACGGAGTTCCGGTATCAATTGTTTTAGATAGGGATCCGCGCTTCACATCAAATTTCTAGAAAGCTTCTTGAGGAATGCATGGGTACGTAATTGCGAATGAGTACAACTTACCACCCTCAAACGCATTTAACAGAGTGAGAGAACGATTCAGACATTAGAAGATATGCTAAGAGCCTGTGTGATGGACTTCAAAGGAAATTGGGATGATCACCTACCGTTAGTAGAGTTTGGCTACAACAACAGTTATCACGCTTAGTATAGCACGCCGCCTTCACGAAGCGTATATCTGGCAGAAAATCTGTAACTCCGCTTCATGGGATGAAGTTGGTGAAAGACAATTCTAGGGGCGTAATTGGTACAAGATACTGGCGAGAAATAGTCAAAGTGATCCGAGCACGACTGGTAGCGGCTCAAGATCGACAGAAGAAATACGCTGATCCACATCGTAAAAATATCGAGTTTGAATCAGGTAGTTATGTTTTCTTGAAGGTCTCTCCCTGGAAGGGGAAGATCAGGTTCGGAAAGAAAGGGAAATTGAGCCCAAGATTCATTGGACCCTTTGAAGTACTGAGAAGAATCGGAGAAGTTGCGTACGAGGTAGCCTTACCTCCAGCACTCGAGAATGTCCACAACGTCTTCCATGTTTCTGTATTACGACCCTACAAGGCCGATTACAAGCATGTAATTGAATATGAACCCCTACATTTTGAGAAAGACTTATCTTACGAAGAAATTCCTGTCCAAATTGTCGACCGAAAAGAACAAGTTCTCAGAAATAAAGTTATACCTTCTGTTAAGGTAATTTGGAGGAACCCAATATTTGAAGAAGCTACGTGGGAACTCGAAGAGAATATGATGAAGAATTACCCTCATTTATTTACTTAAATTATGTGTAAGTGATTCTGGGGACAGAATCTTTGTAAGGAGGGGAGAATGTAACGGGTCGAATTTATTGAGTCGTGATTCTGGGGACAGAATCCTTTTTAAGGGGGGAAAGATGTGACGAACGAGATTTTTGTAAATTAATTTTAATATTTATTGAATTAAATAACTATTTTTCGATGATTTAATTATTGGATTAAATAATTATTTGATGCATTTGTGGTAGATTAATTTAATTATGTGTTACATTTATTAAATTAATGTAGAGAATAATTATTATTCCAATATGTAATTATGTGAGCTTATCGAATTAAATGAAATATTTAATTAAGCATGATGTGTAAGACCCAAACTTTTATAAATAAAGATGAATTTTTTCTATAAATATTATTTTGAATATTATGAAATAAATTTGATATAATGTTATAGTTGTGGGTAATATTTATAAATTTTTGCAAAGTATGCAAGTTGTTATAAAATATTCGTTTGGTGGGAATATTCTTTTTGTTAGGGAATATTCGCATAACTACTCAATCATTGGTGGACCCCACAATGTAATTATTGTCGGATCGAGAAAACAACAAAAATATTTTATAAAAATAACTACGGAGGTGTTACCGTTAAAGCTCGTTGAACTACCCTATTGGTAAAAGTACAAAGATGTCTGGCGTGGTTGCGTAGTAGCTGCGGTATTTGTAACAACCCCAAAATAGGTCCATTCCATCCAACCTATTACGAAGTCGTCAAAATACGTATGCGAGAAAAAACTACAACTTTATTACAACAATTGTCGTGCAAAATACAACAACACATATCTTTGTGAGTTTGGATACCAATATATACTAACCGTAATTACGGACACCAACTTGGATAACACGTCACCATGACACTTACATAAAAGGTATGTCAGTCAAAAGCTGTTTTAGAAATTAGAATCTTTAGGAAGTGCTCAAGGAAACCTTCATACATGGGAGGCCATGCTTTTAGGTTATGGTAGATATCATATGGCCACGTAATTATCCTTGGTTGACCCAATAAACCCCAAAGAAAAACGAGAAGATTACTATCATATTCTTCCCAATGGTGAGTCTTCTTTTGACATATCATTATCTCCACTGTCTCTAATTGGGTATTATACTCCAAACAAACACCAAGATTATATAGGTAGTGCTTGTAAATATACTCAGCAAGTGGATGAGCACAACCATGTCTTATGATAACACGAGGTTGTATGTCATTAGACATCTTGTATGATAGTGACAAAACACCCTTCCAAGTTAAATTCACCTCACCTCAACATCTATAGACCACCACTCTATTCCTTGCTATCCCCCGCTCGACCCAGCTACACTTTTATTACCTGAAAGGAATTGTGAAACAAAAGGGTGAGCACAACTAGCTCAGTAAAGAATATTATGACTAAAGATAAATAAATTATCAATAGTCTTCATCAGTAATAAATCAGAGATTTAGAACATATGGTAGATGATAAAACTTTTCAACCATAGTTTAAATGAATGAGCAATCCATTAGAAGAGTCAAATAGACTATAAAGTCTATTGTCTTCTCCACGTTAAAGTCCACCTGACAATATTTTATCCACGTAACATCAATCAGCAGTTCCTTTCCACAATTATATGAATAACTTCATAATCATAATTGTGATTCTAAATTCTCTTCTCATCCAGACGAAGATAATTTTCATCTTTGTCTTTACGAAACATCAAATATCATGGTTATACCAAATCACAGGTTCACGCTCATAATCATACTAATAAATTCATCTTTGCACCACGGGTTGAAGATATTCATCAACAGATTCATCTTTACACTACAAAGCTAAAGATATTCAACAACGGAGTCATCTTTGCATTACGAGCCAAAGATATTCATCAATAATTCATCTCTTTACTACAATTTAAAGATATTCATCAACAAGTCGTCTTTGCACACAAGCCAAAGATATTCATCAATAATTCATTTTGCCTACTGCTAAAGATATTCATCAACAAGTCATCTTTTGCATTACGAGCCAAAGATATTCATCAATAATTCATCTTTGCACACTACAAAGCAAAGATATTCAACAACAAAGTCATCTTTGCATTTGAGCCAAAGATATTCATCGATAATTCATCTTTGCACTACAGGCTAAAGATATTCATCAACAAGTCATCTTTGCATTACAAGCCAAAGATATTCATCAATAATTCATCTTCAGACTACAAATTTAAAGATATTCATCAACAAGTCATCTTTGCATTCAAGCCAAAGATATTCATCAATAATTCATCTTGCACTTCACAAAGCTAAAGATATTCATCAACAAGTCATATCCATATTTATAACACCTTAATCCAAATGTTATAAATCACTTAGAAATCTCATAATCTAATATTATTAATATTATAATAATATTTTAATCATTTCTTAAACTTATAAACAATTTAATTAAATTGTTTACACTTTACTAATTAATGCATTTAATCATCATAAAATGCCAAACTCATAAAATTTCATCACCAATAACCAAAACCCTCATCAAAATCAAGCATATACCTCATATATGATTCTCAAACCATAAAATCATATTTTCTAATTTTCTTACTTCACATAACATATTTAATTCATTTACTCATAACTAGAATATTTTCATGAAAAATACCAAATCGGTTCAAAAATATTTCTTTTACGGGATTTAGCATAAAATAGTCCCATATTGAACATATATTTTTCTAAATTTTAAAAATTCATTTACTATTTTTCATATGGCCAAAACTACCAAGAATATTTAAACATTTATCATAAATTGTACTTTTATCCAAAAATTCGAAATTCACAGAGTAATCGATATTATATAGATGTACTCTCAATAAAAATTTCATCAATTTTGGAGTTAACCGCAAGGAGTTATAAGCGATTACTTTTAAAATAGTCTTTTTCATAAAATTCATAACTCTCAATCTATACATCCAAAAATACCTCAAAATAATCATAGTGATGTAAAATTCAAGAATGATCAAAACATGGATACAATCAAAGCTAGTATCCGAATAGATATTTTAGGCGAAAAGAAAAATTTTCATTTTTTAGGTGAATAGTCTATTAGTATAAGTGAATAGTGTCAGATATCGTGAATAGTCTTATATCGTGAATAGTAACTCAGACACCAAAAGATAGAAATTCCACAAAAAATATCTTCACGCTTCATGAATAGTACTGTGAATAGTAAGTAACTCGTGAATAGTAATCGTGAATAGTAACCTGAATATAGCATGAAAAAAAGTTCCAAATTTGATAAAAGTTCCAACCAATATTTCAAAGACGTAATGATATTGAAGAAATAATATCATCCTGAAAGAAAATAACATCCCTTACTATCCCTTACCTCAAAAAAGAAGACTTACATTTGGATATCGGATATATTTTGAAGGAAACTTGCAATCGATGAATATCAACTCACCTAGTATCTAAATACTCACAAAATACACTCAATAATCTAGAAAAAGAGAAAACTTATGTTTACGGTGTGATTTTCAATTCTAACTTAGCCCTCTATTTATAGGAAAATGTTAGCACGCAGAAGCAGACTTGACTGCCACACGATGGCTTTACCGCTACTATTCCACCCACCAAAAATCAGCCATCTTCCCCAACAACCAAGAGTGGGGCCCACTCAATTCTAGAATTTTCCACCAAAACCTAATTTAAGAATCGAGTTACCTCTTAAAATTCATAACAAATCATACGTTCATTTTTAACGGTTCAAAATTTGTGGACATATACTCAACTTATATATTTATAACATATCCAAAAATTACAACGATCAGCAAGTCGGATCAAAATTTATAACTCACGCAATATATAGTGAAGAACAACGATTTTTTGGACTATTAGTCCTTGGACGATTTCATTCAAAATTTCACCACGAAATATCTACAAAGAATTTTTGGGTGATTCAAATTTCTCTGATTAGCTTACTTCTAGGGCTTTCTTTTGATATATGGCTCATCTCTTAACTCATTATACAAAAGAGTTATGGATTTTACAAAATCAAGTAATAAACTAATTTTACGAAAATCCCATATTTTGTTCTCCATTTCGACAAATCTTGATAAAACACCTCATCATTAATTCCTTCACTTATAACCACATAAATAAATCCATCATTTATATCCACATCAAATAAATATTTTCTTATCATATGAATCAATAATTAATTATTCACAAACAATATTCTGAGAATCACATTTATGACAACCAGCCGTAGTTCAGGAAAGGGGCTTTCAATAAGAATTTCTCCTTCTTTGGCGCAATTAGGTGACCAAACCTCTCCTTGGAGAACTTTCTAGACATTGCCAATAATGCTATCTAATAGTATTATTCAAATAATATGAATTATTGATCTGATAATGGAAAATACTGTGCAGTGATAATTATTGAACAACAATAATAAAATATCAACACAGTAATTATTGAATCAATAAAATAAAATATTGAACAGTAATTACTGTAACAATTATTGAGTAGTGCCTTCTCACGTAAGAATCAATAATTGAAAAAAAATTGCAATATCAGCAGTGTCCGCAACAACGACAGACATTACTTTACTTTACCAACGGGTATTCCAACAGTGTTAACTTGATGAACGATTACGCCAGTTATTTATAAAAACTCAAATTTGTCATTTTCTCCATCCGACAGTTATTCTGTTATGGGGCCCACAAATGATGGCAGCGGCCGTATTGAATATTCCCTACGAGAAAGAATATTCCACGAATATTCTCAAACAACAATGAATATTTTATAACCACTTTGTATTTGAAAAAAAAAATTCAAATATCACCCTTAACTTTAACTTTTATCAATTTAACCATTTCTTGAATAGAAAAATTGAATACTTTTATTTCATAAAATTCGGGTCTTACAATCTCCCTCCTTATGAAATTTCGTCCAAAATTTACGTACACAGTATTTCAAAGAGTTGAGAATACCTTGTTTTCATTTCGATTCTATCTCCCCCGTCTATCATGATTTCTCCATTGCTCATCTCCCGTATTTGAGATATCATTCTAGAATACTGACTTCAAAACAAAGGTTAATTGAGCAAATTAACATATCACATAATATCTCGATATTATGAGTGACCAACAAATAAGCTTAGGTAGGACACACTAGCTGGCGAAGGATTTACTCATCTCTCCCTTCTAGTTCTATTCCCCGATCTCCGCGGAGATCATATCCCTAAGCTCGATACCAAATGTAACAACCCCAAAATAGGTCCATTCCATCCAACCTATTCTCGAGTCGTTAAATCGGTGATGCGAAAAAAACTACAACTTTATTACAACAATTGTCGCGTGCAAAATACAACAACACATATCTTTGTGAGTTTGGATACCAATATATACTAAGCTGTAATTACGGACACCAACTTGGATAACACGTCACCATGACACCTTACATAAAAGTACAATCAAAGCTGTTTTAGAAATTAGAATCTTTGGGAAGTGCTCAAGAAACCTTCATACGTGGGAGGCCATGCTTTTAGGTTATGGTAGATATCATATGGCCACGAAATTATCCTTGGTTGATTGATAAACCCCAAAGAAAAACGAGAAGATTACTATCATATTCTTCCCAATGGTGAGTCTTCTCTTGACATATCATTATCTCCATTTGTCTCTAATTGGGTATTATACTCCAAACAAACACCAAGATTATATAGGTAGTGCTTGTAAATATACTCAAAGAAGTGGATGAGCACAACCATGTCTTATGATAACACGAGGTTGTATGTCATTAGACATCTTGTATGATAGTGACAAAACACCCTTCCAAGTTAAATTCACCTCACCCTCAACATCTATAGACCACCACTCTATTCCTCGCTATTATCCCCCGACCAAATTTACACACTTTTATTACACGAAAGGAATTGTGAAACAAAAGGGTGAGCACAACTAGCTCGATAAAGAATATTATGACTAAAGATAAATAAATTATCAATAGTCTTCGCCGATGTAATAAATCGTAGATTTAGAACATATGGTAGATGATAAAACTTTTCAACCATAGTTGCGGTGGAATGAGCGATCCATTAGAAGAGTCAAATAGCTATAAAGTCTATTGTCTTCTCCACGTTAAAAGTCCACCAACAATATTTTATCCTGTAACATCAATCAAGCAGTTCCTTTCCACAATTATATGAATAACTCATAATCATAATTGTGATTCTAAATTCTCTTCTCATCCGGGGCGAAGATAATTTTCATCACTGTCTTTACGAAACATCAAATATCATGGTTATACCAAATCACGGTTCTGCTCATAATCATATTAATAAATTCATCTTTGCACCACGGGTCAAAGATATTCATCAACAGATTCATCTTTACACTACAAAGCTAAAGATATTCAACAATGAGTCATCTTTGCATTACGAGCCAAAGATATTCATCAATAATTCATCTTTGCTTTTTCTGAGCTAAAGATATTCATCAACAAGTCATCTTTTGCATTCTGAGCAAAGATATTCATCAATAATTCATTTTTGCACTACAGGCTAAAGATATTCATCAACAAGTCATCTTTGCATTACGAGCCAAAGATATTCATCAATAATTCATCTTTGCACTACAATTTAAAGATATTCAACAATAGGTCATCTTTGCAGACACTGAGCCAAAGATATTCATCGATAATTCATCTTTGACTACATGCTAAAGATATTCATCAACAAGTCATCTTTGCATTCAAGCCAAAGATATTCATCAATAATTCATCTTTGCACTACGGTTTAAAGATATTCATCAACAAGTCATCTTTGCATTACAAGCCAAAGATATTCATCAATAATTCATCTCACTACTACAATCTGAAGATAAAGATATTCATCAACAAGTCATATCCATATTTATAACACCTTAATCCAAATGTTATAAATCACTTAGAAATCTCATAATCTAATATTATTAATATTATAATAATATTTTAATCATTTCTTAAACTTATAAACAATTTAATTAAATTGTTTACACTTTACTAATTAATGCATTTAATCATCATAAAATGCCAAACTCATAAAATTTCATCACCAATAACCAAAACCCTCATCAAAAATCTGCATATACCTCTATATATGATTCTCAAACCATAAAATCATATTTTCTAATTTTCTTACTTCACATAACATATTTAATTCATTTACTCATAACTAGAATATTTTCATGAAAAATACCAAATCGGTTCCAAAATATTTCTTTTAAGGATTTAGCATAAAATAGTCCCATATTGAACATATATTTTCTCGAAATTTTAAAAATTCATTTACTATTTTTCATATGGCCAAAACCACCTAGAATATTTAAACATTTATCATAAATTGTACTTTTATCCAAAAATTCGAAATTCACAGTACACCGATATTATATAGATGTACTCTCAATAAAAATTTCATCAATTTTGGAGTTAACCGCAAGGAGTTATAAGCGATTACTTTTAAAATAGTCTTTTCTCATAAAATTCATAACTCTCAATCTATACATCCAAAAATACCTCAAAATAATCATAGTGATGTAAAATTCAAGAATGATCAAAACATGGATACAATCAAAGCTAGTATCCGAATAGATATTTTAGGCGAAAAGAAAATTTTCATTTTTCGATTGAATAGTGTCGATATTAAGTGAATAGTCTTGATATCGTGAATAGGTCAGATATCGTGAATAGTAACTCAGAGCACCAAAAGATAGAAATTCCACAAAAAATATCTTCACGCTTCATGAATAGTACTCGTGAATAGTAACTCGTGAATAGTAACTCATGAATAGTAACTCGTGAATAGTAACTATGACATGAAAAAAGTTCCAAATTTGATAAAAAGTTCCAACCAATATTTCAAAGATAATGATATTGAAGAAATAATATCATCCGAAAAGAAAATAACATCCCTTACTATCCCTTACCTCAAAAAAAGAAGACTTACATTTGGATATCGGATATATTTGAAGGAAACTTGCAGCGATGAATATCAACTCACCAAGTATCTAAATACTCACAAAATACACTCAATAATCTAGAGAGAAAAAGAGAAAACTTATGTTTACGGTGTGATTTTCAATTCTAACTTAGCCCTCTATTTATAGGAAAATGTTAGCTATGCAAAGCGGACTTGACTGCCGCTACTGATGGCTTTACTGCTACTATTCCACCCACCAAAAATCAGCCATCTTCCCCAACAACCAAGAGTGGGGCCCACTCAATTCTAGAATTTTCCACCAAAACCTAATTTAGAATCGGTTACCTCTTAAAATTCATAACAAATCATACGTTCATTTTAACGGTTCAAAATTTGTGGACATATACTCAACTTATATATTTATAACATATCCAAAAATTACAACGATCCAGCGGTCGGATCAAAATTTATAACTCACATAATATAGTGAAGAACACCGATTTTTCGGACTATTAGTCCTTGGACGATTTCATTCAAAATTTCACCACGAAATATCTACAAAGAATTTTTGGGTGATTCAAATTTCTCTGATTAGCTTACTTCTAGGGCTTTCTTTTGATATATGGCTCATCTCTTAACTCATTATACACAAAAGAGTTATGGATTTTACAAAATCAAGTAATAAACTAATTTTTACGAAAATCCCATATTTTGTTCTCCATTTCGACAAAAACCGATAAAACACCTCATCATTAATTCCTTCACTTATAACCACATAAATAAATCCATCATTTATATCCACATCAAATAAATATTTTCTTATCATATGAATCAATAATTAATTATTCACAAACAATATTACGAGAATCACATTTATGATAATGACGGTAGTTCCCGAGAAAGAGGGGCTTTCAATAAGAATTTCTCCTTCTTGCGGCGCAATTAGGTGACCAAACCTCTCCTTGATGAACTTTCTAGACATTGCCAATAATCTTTATCTAATAGTATTATTCAAATAATATGAATTATTGATCGATAATGGAAAATGCAGGTGCGTTGATAATTATTGAACAACAATAATAAAATATCAACCACAAAGCAATTATTGAATCAATAAAATAAAATATTGAGCAAGTAATTATTGTAACAATTATTGAGTAGTGCCTTCTCACGTAAGAATCAATAATTGAAAAATATCTTGTCTGTAACTGGTGTTGCTCTTGTGCAACAACGCGTATTACTTTTTACTTTACCAACGGGTATTCCAACAGTGTTAATTCAGAACGATTACGCCGTTATTTATAAAAACTCAAATTTGTCATTTCTCCATCAAGCGCTTATTATTACATTATGGGGCCCACAAATGGCTGCTGGCAAATCATTGAATATTCCCAGACAGAAAAGAATATTCCAATAATATTCTCAAACAAACAATGAATATTTTATAACCACTTGTATTTTGAAAAAAAAAATTCAAATATCACCCTTAACTTTAACTTTTATCAATTTAACCATTTCTTTGAATAGAAAAATTGAATACTTTTATTTCATAAAATTAGGGGTCTTACAAGATTGATTATTGATGCTTTACGTGAGAAGTCACTCACTATGCTCAATTATTGCTATGATAATTCTTTGATCATATCTCTTATATTATTGATTCAATTATTATCACAAAGTATCATCTCGTATAATATGTTATAGTATTAAATCAATAATTGAGACAACAAGTTATAAATGATTAATAATTGTTGAAAGATTAAATATGTGTTGATTAAAAATAAAATGATTTGTGGTAATATTTATTCAATCCTTAATGTATATAAAAGAGTACATTATGAGACGTTTGTGGTAAGTTTGATTATTTTATGGGGGGCCCATATGTCATCATCTAAGAGTCTCTTCGTCGATAATAATTACCTTTGTGAATAGTAATTACCTTTGTCAATAGTATTTACCTTAAATCGATAGTAATTACCTTCGTCGATAGTAATTACCCTTATGAATAGTAATTACCTTCAATAATAGTAATTACCTTTACCAGACGTCGAACCACTTGTCGTTTCACATTACTGAGCGCCGAACCATTTGTCGTTTCACATTACAAAGATCGAACCACTTGTCGTTTCACATTACAAAGCGTCAAACCACTTTTCTTTCACATCATCGATCGTCAAGCCACTTGCCTTTTTCACACGCAGTGCTAAGCTAGAAATCTTCTATAAATAGAGGCCTAGTGTTTCATTATTTTCACGAATTCATTCAAGCTATAGAGAGAAAGTATAGAGAATAAGAGAGAAAGAAGAAGAGTATTTTGTTACTACTAATCTTCTTGCAGTATTCAATCTCCTACCAAAAGTAAGGGTGTTATTCTTTCTTATTCATGAAGAGAAGCTGTTGTTATTCCATTGCTTATTATTACATTGGAATAACTCAGATATGCGGATTTTACCCTATACTTGGTGACATTCTTCTATTATTACATTGGAACATCATGTGCGTGTGTTTTACACCTCAGAACACGGTTCCGTCTTTTTATTATTATTCCATTGGAACATCACATCACATGTGTTTTACACCGGACTGGTTAAAATCTTTATTATTATTACATTGGAACATCTTGTCTGCGTGTGTTTCTGTGGGACTGGTTCCATTCTTTATTATTACATTGGAACATCACATTCAGATGTTTTACGGGACCTGGTTCCGTTATTTATTATTACATTGGAATAACTTCGCACAAGTGCGGTCTATCGCATGCGTGGTGATTTCTTTTGTTATTCTATTCTTTATTATACCCGGTTGGTTAAAACTTTGACTTCTATACTCCATGATATTAGTGGAATATCCTTGATATTTGCGTTTCATCCAAAGATATCTTTTCATGGAAATATTCTTACGATCATTCTTGAATTTTACTACTCTACAAAACGATTGTCATGTTGATAATTTGGGCGTTAATAAATCACGGATAAAATAATTCTTGAACTTGTTTTATTGAATTCTTATATCATTGTCATCATCCTCATGTTTATATTATGTTGAAAGTCATACGTGGCTGTGTAGTGCATAGATGGACTTGGTATGATTATGACCGAGAGACTATTGATTGTAATCATGGCCGTAATGTTACAAATGATGTGATAAAAATCCTCGATGGTAGTAGTGCAGCATTGGTGGAGTTGTTGGCATGATCATGACCATTAATGAATACACAAATATTCTTGCCCGTAGTGCATGAATAATTGTGGTCGTGATACTAAAGAATATCCTCGTCGAAGTAGTGCGAGGGTGATTCGATGATGTGGAATATTTATTAAAGTCGAGTCTCATTTATAATGATGATGAAAAACCTTTTAAAACCTAAAAGATAGTAGACTTTATTTTCTACTTGACTCTTTTAATGGATTGCTTATTTCATTGCAGATTAAACCTGGTTGTTTATTGTATTTTATCGGTTTAAAATTATTGAAGACTATTGATAATTTATTCGCATTATCTTAGTCATAATATTTCTTCTTTGGGCTAGTTGAGCTCACCCTTTCTTTCACCGTTTCTTCGTGAAATGAGAATATATTTGGGGACGAGTCTGGGAAGCAGTGATGGTCACGAAGATAGCATTAGTAGTCCTCACTATTCTGTGAAATAGTGTGATAATAATTGTAATGAGGACTCCTTTTTGAGTTTGTATAATATCTAGTAGCCGATATTTGTATTTAAACTCACAGTTTATGTATTAAGTTGTATTTAAATTCTGTACCATGTAAGTGTCGACCCAAGATGGGTGATGTATACCTAATTTTGGGGGCGTCACATGATGTTATTTAATTAATTTAATTATTAATTAGAGAGTTAATAATTTGACATTATTTATTAATGAGAAAATTAATAATGTGACTATGTGAGATTATTATATTTTATTTAAAATAAATTAAATAAGATATTGATTTATTTTATGAAGGAGTGTGACATTAATTAAACTATATGATAAAGTTTTATTAAATTAAATATTTTTAAATCTATTTTGCTAGTCAAATAAGGCCCTATGGGGAGTTGGAGCGATTACCCATTATTGGGTTAATCGACCACCTCGATCGTCGATTCTCTTATTATATCATACGTCTTCTTTTCTTTCTTCATTTTTCCTAAGTTCAGTAAAAAGAAAAAGCAGAGAGAGTTTCAGAGAGAGATTGAGAAGTGTTGAGAAATAATTTTGATTGAAGAAGAGTTGAGAAGAAATTATTCCTACTAATCTATACTTATTCTCGGGGTAATCTCCTTTTCCCAAATTCTAAATTTCACGTCATTAGATTTTATAAAATGGCTTTTCATACATTTTGTAAAATCTCGTAATCGAGAAAGGGTTTGATTATGAGTTTATATATGGGTTAAGATGTATCAAATCGTATTTGATTATATATATATATATATATATTATGTGAATTATCATGTCATCGGTTTCATAATACTATGAATTGCTATTTCAAAATTTCTGAGTATGGGTTTTGGCCTTATGGCCTTATACGTGATATTTTATGTATTGATCGTATGTTATCCCTAAATTTTACACTCGTATATTATTATGAATGTTGATCTGAAGAGACCAAAGTTTAAATAAACGGATTGGTGTTATAACTAATCCGTAGTGACAATTTTCATGTTTTATTTTCAAAACCTTCAAGAACATGAAAGAACGGTGAAAGTAAATGTGTTGATTTTGCAAATTATGTGTTGTAACTTGTTAAAAATCATGCTAGATGGGTTAAGTAATGATTATATATGTATTACAATGATTGGATAAGTCTAAATTAGGTGTAAAAATAACTAATTGGAAGTTATGACCATATTCAGTATATAATTTTACGTGTGATTGATTTTTGCCTAATTTGGCCTTGTTATGTTCATGAACTATGTAAACCGTAGAAAATGAGCATGGGTAACCCGCCCCGTAGCGTTACCAAACTAAATTACCATCAAAAAAAAAAAAAAAATAAAAAAAAAAAAAAAAAAAAATAAAATAAAAAAATAAAAAAATAAAAAATAAATATTTGATGAAAATTATTATTAAAATATTTATAAAATAAGTTAAATATTTTAATTAAGATATTTATG
The DNA here is from genome assembly GCA_020205615.1 of Panax quinquefolius. Lineage (NCBI taxonomy): Eukaryota > Viridiplantae > Streptophyta > Magnoliopsida > Apiales > Araliaceae > Panax > Panax quinquefolius. The sequence continues at coordinate 126,792 of JAINUW010000034.1, forward strand.
GAATAAAATAAATATTCGATGAAAATTATTGTTAAAATATTTATAAAATAAATTAAATATTTTAATTGAGATATTTATGGAATAAAATAAATATTCGATGAAAATTATTATTAAAATATTTATAAAATAAATTAATTATTTTAATTGAGATATTATGGAATAAAATAAATATTCGATGAAAATTATTATTAAAATATTTATAAAATAAATTAAATATTTTAATTGAGATATTTATGGAATAAAATAAATATTCGATAAAAATTATTATTAAAATATTTATAAAATAAAGTAAATATTTTAATTGAGATATTTATGGAATAAAATAAATATTCGATGGAAATTATTATGAAATAATTTATTCGAGTGTAATAATAGTAAGAGAATGAAAATATTCTAATTTAATTAAGTAATTAAATTAGAAGGGTAATGATTTTTTAAATAAAGTGGAGTTTATATTAAATAATTAAGTGAAAATATAACTAATGAATGTCGTGAATACATATATGGTATGTGTGTAGGATTTGTGGTGAGCGGAGTAGTAATCATTTAGCATATGATTTGAGGCAAGTTTCCTAACCCTACTTGTCATTATTGTTTGAGTTTATTAATTACCTCGAGTAAATTATCATTATTATTATTCATGTTCAAATGTTATATTAAAGATTGATTATCTTTTCAAAGCATGATTCAGGTTATACAATAATTGTCCTATTGTATACTTCACGAGATTATTATTCAATTTGAATATCATTATTATTGAACCTTATTAGACTAGCGAACCCTTATTGATTCGATTTAGTCCATAGTTGATAAGCGTTCTAAATTTCCGAACCCTTGATGAATTGTCCAAACCAAACTTCCTTTGGTGCGGACTCGAATGTCAAACCGAGATGAACAACCCTGAAAAAGGGATTTACTTATCGTTAGCGTTAAGATATTTGTGCGATGATTGTATTTAAGGGCTAATCCCCAAATGAAAGTAGAAAGGTCCATAGTCTTATGATCGTTAAAGGTTTCAAGTATACCCTTGATAACCTAGGACATAGTTCAAGGTCTTATGACCCTCGAAATCTTTTGATTCTTGTTATTCATTCTTGATTCAAAAGTTGAGCTTTTATTCAGATGTCTTTGATTCACTCGTAAGTTATTATCTTTGTTATTTCATTGTTATACTTGTGGGCATTTGTGCTCACTCTTGCGTAATAATAACATTGCGTTAAGAAACGAAAGAAGCAAGCGAACCTTCTACTAGTAAAAGCAAGAAGGCAAGGTTAACAAGTGATGAAGACTTGTTGTTTTATATGATGATGTGTTTGTTTAAGACTTAAGTTAATGATGTTGTTTAAGACTTAATTGTTTATGATTCCATACGGATGTTTAAGGTTAGAGTAACTTTCGGGATTGTATTTATTATGTAGTTGATGTAACCCCATAAGGGAGATTTATTATTATTTCTATCTATTGCATGGTTTGCATTTATTATGAGTAGATAGATAGATGATATTTGTACAGTGAACACCAAATCCCGTGGAATTGAAGTACCCGGATTTGGGGGTGTCACAGTTTGCGCTTCATCCAGTATCTTTTCATGGAAAAATTCTTCTGAGCATTCTTGAATTTTACTCTACAAAGAAGTATCATGTTAACAATTTGGACGTTATTAGTTCCTGGATAATTTAATTCTTGAACTTGTTTTATTGAATTCTTATATCATTGTCATCATCCTCATGTTTATATTATGTTTAAAGTCAAATGTGGCCTGTAGTGCATAGATGGACTTGGTATGATTATGACCAGGGATTATTCGGTATAATCATGACCGTAATGTTACAAATGATGTGGAAAAAGTCCTCATTGGCTCGTAATGCATTGATGGACAGTTTTTGGTATGATTATGGCTATGGATTCTCTTCGGCCAAGGGTGCAAAGATGAATTATTTTATGGCATGATCAAGACCATTGATGAAAACACGATTATCTTTGGCCCGTAGTGCATGGATAATTCGTGGTTGTGATACTAAAGAATATCATTGGCCTGTAGTGCAGGGATGATTTGATGATGTGGATTATTTATTGAGCTGACTCTCAGCGATAAAAGTGATGAAAAACCTTTTACATCATAGAAGATAGTAGATTTTATTCTCTACTTGACTCTTCTAATGGATTGCTTGTTCCACTGCAGTTAAACTTGATGTTTGTTATATTGTATCAGTTTAACACTGTTGAAGGCTAACGATAATTTATTCTGCATTATCTTAGTCATAATATTTCTTACTGGGCTAGTTGAGCTCACCCTTTCTTTCATTGTTCTCTTCAGGAAATGAGAACGTAGCTGGGGCTAGTCGGGGAACAGAGTGATGGTCCTAGATGGTGCATTAGAAGTCCTCACTATTCTGTTAAATAGTTTGAAAATAAATGTAATGAGGACTCTTTTAAAGTGTGGATATTGTCTAGATGACAATATTCTTATTAAAACTCACAATTTACGTTTTGTCGTATTTTACACGGCTGCTGTATAATTAGTTTATTTTTGTATTCAGTACCATGTATCTGGCGACCCAAGATGGGTGATGTATACCTATTTTTGGGGGCGTCACAAGCCACTACGTTTCAATCAAGCTGCCGTCATTCCCAAAGTGAATCAGAACCAAACTACTGGTGTTTTAGGCCTCCACCAAGAAGCAATAATTCCAACTCAAAATAGGTCCATTCCATCCAACCCATTCTGAGTCGCCAAATACATGGTACAGAAATAACTACAACTTTATTATTACAACATATAAACTGTGATTTAAATACAGATATTGCCATCTAGACAATATCCACACGCAAATAAATCCCCATCATAATTATTGATACATTATTTTACAAAAATGGTGAGGACTACTAAACAACTCTCTTTAGAACCTTCATTCCATACCCCACTAGTACTTTGCTACATTCTCGCCTCACGAGAAGAAAAATGGAACAACAAGGAAAAGGGTGAGCTCAACTAGCCCGATAAAGAATATTATGACTAAGATAATATACAACAAATTATCGTTAGTCTTCAACAGGAAAAAAAACTAATAGAATACAATAGACAACAAGTTTTTAAACCAATATTCACAATGTGAAATAATAATTCATTAGAAGAGTTAAGTAGAGAATGCAAACTACTATCTTCTATGTATGAATTTAAAAGTTAAATCGTCATCTTTTATCCCTGTAACATCAATCAACATACATCCGGAATCAAATAATCATCTTTGCACTACTGAGCCAAAGATATTCATCGATTGGTCATGTTCATCTAAACACTGTTCATCTTTGCACTACTGGGCCAAAGATATTCTTCGAAATCATTCATCTTTGCTCATGTGCCAAAGATATTCGATAATAGCATCATTTAGGGTGAGGATGATGAAAAATATTTCAAAGAAAGCGAATCTAGTAAAACAAAATGACAAGGATTAAGGATTAAGGATTAAGTACTTTGTTTTATCCATGTTCAAAAATACCTCAAAAATAATCATAGGGGTGTAAAATTCAAGAATGATCAAAACATGGATACAATCAAAGCTAGTATCCGAATAGATATTTAAGGCGAAAAGAAAAATTTTCATTTTACGGATTGAATAGTCAAGTATTCGTGAATAGTGTCAGTATCGTGAATAAGGTCGTATCGTGAATAGTAACTCAGACACCAAAAGATAGAAATTCCACAAAAAACATCTTCACGCTTCATGAATAGTACTCGTGAATAGTAACTTCGTGAATAGTAACTCATGAATAGTAACTCGTGAATAGTAACTCATGAATAGTAACCCTGACATAAAAAAGTTCCAAAGTTGATAAAAAGTTCCAACCAATATTTCAAAGATAATGATATTGAAGAAATAATATCATTTGAGAAGAAAATAACATCCCTTACCTCGAAAGGCAAAGTACTTAGTTGAAACAGGATATAGGCTATGACTTGAACTCTTGATCAGTATAGCAATACTCAAAGTATACTCAAAATACTCACAAGAATACGCTCGATAATATAGAGAGAGAAAACTTCAGTTTCTGGTGTGATTTTCAATTCTAACCTAAGCACCCTATTTATAGGAAATTGCTTAGAACACCAAAGTAGAAAATTTAATAAATTAATATTATAATTTTTTCTACATCCTCCTACGCATCAAGCATCTGAATTCAGCAACATGACATGTGTTAAAGATGCCCACCAAACACAAAAACGTTTTTGTGAATATAAATATTTAAAACTTCCAAAAATAAATTATTTTGAACTTGAACTTCAATAATTTATAATAAATAGTCCTTTATCAAAAATTTGAATCTCGCTACTTTTTATAGGAAATTCAATTCTCTACAACTTTGCGAGAAGAAAGTTTTCCAAATTCCAAGCAGAAATTGACCGAAATCCACAAGCAGGCGATTTTACAATTTATAATCAAATTTCGATCAAGAAATGGGGTCCAGACACACAAAACATGTGTTAATCATTTAATGCCACAAAAATACTCTTCCTCCTCATATACTCATATATCCCACATTCATTGTAAAAATATCACCAATTAATATATTATTAAAATAATATATTTAAATGAATTATTTTATCGAGAAAAAGATAAAATATTAATTTTCAACAATTGTCATTTTAAAATTTTCTCCATCTATATCCACATAAAATCAATATTTTCCTCATCATATAAATCAATAATTAATTATTCACAAATAATATTACTGAGAATCATGATCTTGCAACCGGTAGTTCGAGGAAAGATGGGGCTTTCAATAAGAATTTTTCCTTCATGGCTTGGCATGATTAGGTGACCAAACCTCTCCTTGAGGCAGAACTTTCTAGACATTGCCAATAATGTTATCTAATAATATTATTAGGATAATATGAATTATTGCTTCGATAATAAAAAATCTTCGTAATGACAATTATTGAAACAACAAAGAATATAAAACATCAACGCAACAATTATTGAATCAATAAAATAAAATCTTTGAGCGGTAATTACTCGTAACAATTATTGAGTAGTGCCTTTTCACGTAAGAATCAATCATTGGTGCAATACTGCAGTGTATTACTCTTTGTTCAACAACACGTATTAGTGTGTTTTAACCTCCGGTTATTCCAACAGTATTAACGGTAAAAACTACGCCAGTTATTTATAAACAACTTATATTTGTCGTTTTTCTTCATCCAATCGCTTTACGTTATGGGGCCCTAAAAAATCGCATGGCAAATCGTCACGAATATTCCCCGACAGATCTGAATATTCCACGACCAAACGAATATTCCCCGACAATAATGAATATTTTATAACCACTTGCTTATTCGAAATATTTGCGTATTTTACCCATAATTATCCACATTAATCAAATCAACCCTTACTATTTCAAAATAATAAATAAAGGAAATTCCTTTTTATTTAAAAAATTTCGGGGTCTTACAATCATCCTCAAACCTTACGTATGGACGGAAAAATAAAGAACAAGTTGATAACCATACTCATCGATGGGGGTAGTACCCATAATTTCATTGATGAAGCCATAGTCTCGAAGTTTAGTTTACCGGTTAGCCCGAGATAAGATATTTCAGGTTATGGTGGCCAACGGAGAAAAGATAGTTTGTTATGGGCAATGTCAGGCACTCACCATCACCATCCAAGGGCATGCCATAACAACAGATTACTATATTCTCCCAATGGCATCGTGTCCTCTAGTTTTGGGTGTTCAATGGCTTGAAACTCTTGGTCCAATTGAGACAGATTACAAAAAGTTGACTATGACCTTCAAAGTTGGAGGAAATTCTCACACTTTTTATGGGTTGAAGCAAAAGATTGTGGGTCCTCTATCCGAGAAAGAATGTTGCCATCTCTGCCATCTACAAGGTACAGGGTTTTTTTTTCAAATTGTTCCCTCTATTACTAACCATATGCCACAAACACACCCACCAGAAATTAACCACCTCTTAACCAAATTTTCCCATATATTTGAACCCCCAAAATCCTTACCTCCAAAACGTTCACATGATCACCATATACCCATATTACCCAAAAGCAGAGCCAGTGAGTGTGCGACCCTACCGTTACCCTTATTACCAAAAAAATGAAATAGAAAAATTGGTTATAGAGCTGCTCGATTCTGGATTAATTCGGCCTAGCACAAGCCCTTTCTCTTCCTCAGTTCTTCTAGTGAAAAAGACATATGGGAGTTGGAGGTTTTGTGTAGACTACCAGGCCTTAAACAACATCACGGTGAAGGATAAGTATCATATTCCTGTTATTGATGAGCTCCTGGATGAGCTATATGGTGCCAAATATTTTTCCAAATTGGATTTAAGGGCAGGATATCACCAAATGAGGTATATGACGAAGACATTTCAAAGACCGCTTTCAGAACACATGAAGGGCATTACGAGTTTATTGTGATGCCATTTGGCCTTACAAACGCACCAGCTGTGACGCCCCCAAAATAGGTATACATCACCCATTCTGAGTCGCCAGATATCACTCTATAAAAATTAAATACAAACTTCATTTATACAACTATTGAATATTCGTGCAGAGTACGACAACAGATAAGCTGTGAGTTTCAATAAAAATCTATGTAACTCTCATGGTGCCTCGACCACCACACCTTACAAAGGTACTTTACATAAAAGTATAATAAAAAACTATTTTAGAAATTAAAATCTTTAGAAAGTGCTCAAAGAAACCTTCATACATGGGAGGGCATGCGTCTAGGTTATGATAGATATCATATCCCCGAGAATTATACTTGGTTGATTAATAGACCCCAAAGAAAATGAGAAGATTCACTGTGGCGACCCCAAAATAGGTCCATTCCATCCAACCCATTCGAAGTCGCCAAATACATGGTACGAAATAACTACAACTTTATTATTACAACATATAAGCTGTGAGTTTAAATCTGGATATTGTCATCTAGACAATATCCACACATAAATAAATCCCCATCATAATTATTGATACATTATTTTACAAAAATGGTGAGGACTACTAAACAACTATCTCTAGAACCTTCATTCCATACCAGAGACTAGTACTCGCTACATTCTCGCCTCACGAGAAGAAAAATGGAACAACAAGGAAAAGGGTGAGCTCAAATAGCCGATAAAGAATATTATGACTAAGATAATATACAACAAATTATCGTTAGTCTCAACGAGGAAAAAATCGATAGAATACAATAGATGACAAGTTTCAGATCAATATTCACGTTAGTGAAATAATAATTCATAGAAGAGTTACGTGAGAGAATGAAATCTACTATAATCTATGAATTTAACAGATCCATCATCAATATTTTATCCTGTAACATCAATCGATATTCATCTCAAATCAAATATTCATCTTTGCACTCTGAGCCAAAGATATTCATCAATCGGTCATGTTCATCTCAACACTGCTCATCTTTGCACTAAAGGCCAAAGATATTCATCGATCGGTCGTGTTCATCTCAACACTGTTAATCTTTTGCACTACGGGCCAAAGATATTCATAAGAAAATCAACCTTCTTTGCACTACTGAGCCAAAGATATTGATAACATCATCATTTAGGGTGAGGATGATGAATTTTTTTAAAGAAAAGCGAATCCGGTGAAACAAAAGAACAAGTATTATGGATTCGTACTTTAAACAATCAGAGTTCAAAAATACTTCATAAATAATCATCTTTGAAGTAAAATTCAAGAATGATCAAAACATGGATACAATCAAAGCTAGTATCCGAATAGATATTTTGGACAAAAATAAGAAATTTCATTTTTGATTGAATAGTATAAGTATTCGTGAATAGTGTCAGTATATCGTGAATAGTGACTCAGAACACCAAAAGATAGAAATTTCAAAAAAACATCATCACACTTCGTGAATAGTACTCGTGAATAGTAACTCATGAATAGTAACCCGAGCATGAAAAAGTTCCAAATTTGATAAAAAGTTCCAACCAATATTTCAAAGATAATGATATTGAAGAAATAATATCATTTGAGAAGAAAATAACATCCCTTACCTCGAAAAGCAAGTACTTTCTAGTTGAAACACAGGATATAGGCTATGACTTGAACTTGCAAGTATATCAACACTCAAAGTATACTCACAAGAATACGCTCAAAATATCGAGAGAGAAATAGAGAAAACTTCAGTTTCTGGTGTGATTTTCAATTCTCACCTAAGCTCCCTATTTATAAGAAAATGCTTAGAACACCAAAGTAGAAAATTGAATATAATATTAATATAATTATACAAATTTTCCTTAGCCCACATTTTGGTCAAAAACACTAGCCACACATGTTAAATGAGGTTCACAAACTCACCAAAAACGTTTTTCTCAAAATAATTAATTAAAACTCCCAAAAATCAATTATTTCGGAACTCCGGAACTTCAATAATTCATAATAAATAGCCCTTTTATCAGAAAATTTGAATCTCGCAACTTTTTATAGGAAATTCAATTCTCTACAACTTTGCAGAAGAAAGGTTTTCCAAATTCCAAGCAGAAATTGGCCAAGAAATCCACAAGCAGTACGATTTTACAGTCTATAATCAATTTTCGATCAAGAAATGGGTCCACCAACACACAAAACATGTGTTAAACATTTAATCCAACAAAAATACTCTTCCTCCTCATTTACTCATATATCTCACATTCATTATAAAAATATCACCAATTAATATATTATTAAAATAATATATTTAAATGAATTATTTTATCGAGAAAATGATAAAATATTAATTTTCAACAATTGTCATTTTAAAAATTTTCTCCATCTATATCCACATAAAATCAATATTTTCCTCATCATATAAATTAATAATTAATTATTCACAAATAATAATATGAGAATCACGATCTTGTGACGGTAGTTCAGGAAGAGGGCTTTCGATAAGGATCTCTCCTTCTTGCGTATGATTAGGTGACCAAACCTCTCCTTGAAGCGAACTTTCTAGACATTGCCAATAATGTTATCTAATAATATTATTAGGATAATATGAATTATTGCCGATAATGAAAAATCTTGTGTAATGACAATTATTGAAACAACGATAATATAAAATATTAATGCGGCAATTATTGAATCGATAAAATAAAATCTTTGAGCAGTAATTCATTGTAACAATTATTGAGTAGTGCCTTCTTACGTAAGAATCAATAATTGGTGCAATCGTCGTATCTTCTTGTTCAACAACGGCGTATTAGTGTGTTTTTACCACCGGGTATTCCAAAGATAATAGCGGTAATAACTACGTAGTTATTTATAAACAACTTATATTTGTCGTTTTCTTCATCCAATCGCTTTCCAAGTTATGGGACCCACAAAAGATGCGTCGTAAATACGAATATTCTGACGATCAGCGAATATTCCACGACCAAACGAATATTCTAAATGATAATGAATATTTTATAACCACTTGCTTATTGAAGAAATATTTGCGTATTTTACCCATAACTATCCACATTAATCAAATCGACCCTTACTATTTCAAAATAATAAATAGAGGAAAATAAATTTCATTTATTAATAATTTGGGGTCTTCTGACCTCCCTCCTTATGAAATTTCATCCTTGAAATTGACGTATGTACCTGGTGTTTCGAAAAGATGAGAATACCTCGCTTTCATTTCCGTTTCCAACTCCCAGGTCATTTCCTCAATAGCATGGTTTCTCCACAAAATTTTAACTTGTGGTATGACCTTCGTCCGTAGGACATGCTCCTTCTTATCCAAAATCTTGGTGAATGGTACCTCTTCATACGTTAAGTCTTGGCTATCTCGTCCGGTTCTAACTTCAATAGCGTAGTTAGGACGTCCACATATTTACGTAACATCGATACGTGAAAAACGTTATGAACACGCGTCATACTTGGCGGTAAAACTAGTCTATAGGCCACAGTTCCTATTCGATCGAGAATTTTAAATGGATTAATAAATCGAAGGTTTGAGCTTTCCTCACCTCACCGATTCTCTCGCTTTTGAAATAACAACTTCTTGCACCTCCTTCTTCAAATTCATCAGCTCCGGTGTGTAGCTTGAACAGCTTTAACTTTATCGATTAAAGTCGATTATACCCGTATATCATCACGTGGGTACCTAGAGTTTTCATTTCCATCTCTATTATTTGTAAATTATACGAAATGAGTCTTTGATAATATCGTACTCGTACTTGTATACGATCTTCTACTCAACACGTCAGCTACCACGTTCGATTTTCTAGGATGGCATGGTCAGAACATGTGCTGAAATGAGTCTCCTCTTGAGTTCTTCGAAGCTCTTCCCACATTCCTTGCTCTATTCGAATTTTGTATCTCTACGAGTCAAATTTGCGTTAATGGAATAGCGATTCGAGAATATCCTTCAACGAATCTCTCGATAATAACCAACTAAGCTGAAAGCTACGTATTTCGATTACCGACTTAGGTTGTTCTCAACTATGACTCATATCCCAACCTTGGATATGCGTTACAATGACACCTATCGGTTTCTATCGCATGCGAATATGGTGTCCCCTACGGAATGCGGCCGGTGCATTCCACAAAGGAAATCACCGGATAAAGGCTCGGTACCAAATTCTATAGTTGAATTTTTAACTCTGAAGTTCAATAGGAGCCATTCGATATGAGATTTTAGAAATGAGTTTTGTCTAGGGTTCAAAGTCGATAAAAAATTTAATATCGGGCTTTGGGAGTAAGCCAAGAAATTCTTCAAGAAATACGTCGGGGAAAATTAACAACAGGGAATATTATTCAAATCGGCGTGTCTTTATTCAAATCCATAACATGGACTAAGAAAACTTGACATCCAGTAATAAGCGAATGACTTCATAGCTTGATATGAAAATATTTGACTACAATGGTTTGATTGCTTGAATTGAATAACGGGTTGCTTAGGAATATGAAAACTAATGACCTTACAAAAGCAATCAATTTGGCATGATGAGTAGTTAACCTTAAAATCACATCAAAAGCAAATATCTCTATAGAAATAAGGTTAATAGGTAATGTGATAGTACTTGACTGAATCAAGCAAGATTTCTAAACAACGGATGTAATGAAAGTTTCTCTAGCAGAGTCTCCACAGATAAGTCAAAGTCTAATTTCTCTCAGTAGTCGAGTTTAAGCGTTGAGCACAATCAAGAGAGATAAAAGAATGGGTAGAACCCAGGTATCTAGTAAGGTATAAACTTCGCAAGAATTTATATTTAACTAACTTCGATGCTAACCGTTCGGGTTCCTCGCATTTTTAATAGAAGTCACGACAAACGCTCTTCCGAGGAATCGTTGTCTTTGACTTTTACGGGACATCCTTTTGAGTCACCATTCCATTGGATGGGTTTCGATATCGTCTGATCTTGGCGATATGTCCTTCTTTTCCACAATTATAGCATACCTTAAAAGCTGTTGTGGGCGGTTTGGGTGATGATGTCCCTCTTTCCGCATTTGTAACATCGACCAGATGGTCTTTCTCCTCCTTGGAACTAGTCACTTCTTGGCCGGCGTCTTCAAATGGTCATTATTGAATCTCCTCTTTTAAAATCTCCTCCCGACTCGCTTCTTCTATTTTCATGGTACGATTACCACCCGGAGTGGTTTACCGCTTTGTCCAGTATTCTTCTTTCTCCATTTGGTTATCGTTATTCGATGATTGCTATATCTTGATATGATCACGGTTATGGTCCCTCGGTTGAGCATTACTCGTTATCTCTCTCTAACAATTGAGCCACATTGACAACATCGAATAGAGAAAATTTATGAGAAATGAGATCTTGGACGTATGTCGGGTTTCAAACCTCTCGAAACATCCGCGTCATCGTTCCTCATTCTCCACCAAATGAGGTGCTGAAACTGGATAACTCATGAACTTAGCCTCGTCTTTGGACACCGTCATGTTATTATTCGCTCTAGTCTAATAAACTCCACTTCCTTCATATGATGAATACTTTCGGGGAAGTACTTGTCATTGAATGCATTTCAAACGTCTCCTGTGACATCTTTGAGTCGTGTTGTTGGATGGGTACGCTTCATGATTCCCACCGATGATTCTGCCTCGCCACGGATCATAAAGGTGGCGAATGGAACTTTCTGTTCCTCCGTGCATCCCAAGACATCGAATATCTTGGTAATTTGTTTGACCCACGCCTCTCGCCTTAATCGGATCGGCTTTTCCCAAAATTACGGTGGTCCCAACTCTTTGAAGCGCTTGCATTTGTGACCACCGTGAATTGCTATCATTTCTCTCCTGTATTTTGAACACGAGTCTCCTAAATCGATTTTGCATGAACCGCAAAAAGCTTCTAAACATCCCTCGTTCATCATACGCTTTCGGTGGTGTTGTTCACGGGAGGTACATTACCGACTGTGTTACACGTTCTCCTCGTTGGTAAAATGCAGGCATCTCCACGGTCTCATTTACTCCTTTGTTAATATTCTCGATCGACATTCTCAAATCATCGTCATAAAACAAGGGTTAATTAAGGAAATCAATATATCACATAATATCCCTATATCTTGACCAACTAACAAATAAGCTTAGGTAGGACACACTAGCGAAGGATTTACTCGTCTCTCCCTCTAGTTCTATTCCCGATCTCGCGCCAGAGATCATATCCCTAAGCTACGATACCAATGTGGCGACCCCAAAATAGGTCCATTCCATCCAACCCATTCGAGTCATGCAAAATACATGAGTACGAAATAACTACAACTTTATTATTACAACATATAAAGCTGTGAGTTTAAATACGAGATATTGTCATCTAGACAATATCCACACGCAAATAAATCCCCATCATAATTATTGATACATTATTTTACAAAAATAGTGAGGACTACTAAACAACTATCTCTAGAACCTTCATTCCATACCCCGACTAGTACTCATTTACATTCTCGCCTCCCGAGAAGAAAAATGGAACAACAAGGAAAAGGGTGAGCTCAAATAGCCCCAATAAAGAATATTATGACTAAGATAATATACAACAAATTATCGTTAGTCTCCAACGAGGAAAAATCGATAGAATACAATAGACAACAAGTTTCGGATCAATATTCATGAGGCGAAATAATAATTCATAGAAGAGTTACGTAGAGAATGAAATCTACTATAATCTATGAATTTAACGATCCATCATCAATATTTTATCTCTCGTAACATCAATCGATATTCATCTCAAATCAAATATTCATCTTTGCACTACTGAGGCCAAAGATATTCATCAATCGGTCATGTTCATCTCAACACTGTTTCATCTTTGCACTAAAGGCCAAAGATATTCATCGATCGATCATGTTCATCTCAACACCTGTTCATCTTTGCACTACGGGCCAAAGATATTCATAAGAAAATCAACCTTCTTTGCACTACAGGCCAAAGATATTCAGTAACATCATCATTTAGGACTGAGAATGATGAATTTTTTTTTAAAGAAAACGAATCCAGTGAAACAAAAGAACAAGTATTATGGATTCGTAACTTTAAACAATCATAGTTCAAAAATACTTCATAAATAATCATACTGAAGTAAAATTCAAGAATGATCAAAATATGGATACAATCAAAGCTAGTATCCAGAATAGATATTTTGGACAAAAAGAAGAAATTTCATTTTGATTGAATAAGACAGTGATTCGTGAATAAGTGTCAGTATCGTGAATAGTGACTCTGACACTAAAAGATAGAAATTTCACAAAAACATCATCACACTTCGTGAATAGTACTCGTGAATAGTAACTTCGTGAATAGTAACTCATGAATAGTAACTTCGTGAATAGTAACTCATGAATAGTAACCCAGACATGAAAAAGTTCCAAATTTGATAAAAGTTCCAACCAATATTTGAAGATAATGATATTGAAGAAATAATATCATTTGAGAAGAAAATAACATCCTTACCTCGAAAAACAGTACTTCTAGTTGAAACACCGGATATAGGCTATGACTTGAACTTGCACCGTATATCAACACTCAAAGTATACTCACAAGAATACGCACAAAATATCGAGAGAGAAATAGAGAGAAAACTTTAGTTTCTGGTGTGATTTTCAATTCTCACCTAAGCTCCCTATTTATAGGAAAATGCTTAGAACACCAAAGCAGAAAATTGAATATAATATTAATATAATTATACAAATTTTCCTTAGCCCACCTTTTGGTCAAAAACACCAGCCACACATGTTAAATGAGGTTCACAAACTCACCAAAAACATTTTTCTCAAAATAATTAATTAAAACTCCAAAAATCAATTATTTGAACTCGGAACTTCAATAATTCATAATAAATAGCCTTTTATCAGAAAATTTGAATCTCATGACTTTTTATAGGAAATTCAATTCTCTACAACTTTGCGGAAGAAAGTTTTCCAAATTCCAAAGCAGAAAAGCAAAGAAATCCACAAGCGGTCGATTTTACGATCTATAATCAAATTTTGGTCGAGAAATGGGTCCACCAACACACAAAACATGTGTTAAACATTTAATCCAACAAAAATACTCTTCCTCCTCATTTACTCATATATCCCACATTCATTATAAAAATATCACCAGATTAATATATTATTAAAATAATATATTTAAATGAATTATTTTATCGGAAAATGATAAAATATTAATTTTCAACAATTGTCATTTTAAAAATTTTCTCCATCTATATCCACATAAAATTAATATTTTCCTCATCATATAAATCAATAATTAATTATTCACAAATAATATTACTGAGAATCACGAAGATGGCAACCAGTAGTTCCGAGAAAGAGGGGCTTTCGATAAGGATCTCTCACTTCTTGCCATGATTAGGTGACCAAACCTCTCCTTAGGCAGAACTTTCTAGACATTGCCAATAATGTTTTCTAATAATATTATTCAGATAATATGAATTATTGTCTCCGATAATGGAAAATCTTTGTGTAATGACAATTTATTGAAACAACGGTAATATAAAATATTAATGCGCAATTATTGAATCAATAAAATAAAATCTTTGAGCGAGTAATTCTTGTAACAATTATTGAGTAGTGCCTTCTTACGTAAGAATCAATAATTGGTGCAATATCGTATGCTTCTTGTTCAACAACACGTATTAGTGTGTTTTAACCGCAAGGTATTCAACGGTATGATAATGTAATAACCACGCCGTTATTTATAAACAACTTATATTTATCGTTTTCTTCATCCAATCGCTTTTCGTTATGGGACCCACAAAAGGCTATGGTCGTCATCACGAATATTCCTGACAGCATGATCTGAATATTCCACGACCAAGCGAATATTCCCAAACAATAATGAATATTTTATAACCACTTGCTTATTCGAAATATTTGCGTATTTTACCCATAACTATCCACATTAATCAAAACGACCCTTACTATTTCAAAATAATAAATAGAGGAAAATAAATTTCATTTATTAATAATTTGGGGTCTTACAATTACTATCATCTTCTATCCAATGGTGAGTCTTCTCTTGACAGATAACTATCTCCACTGTCTCCAAGTGAAAATTATATTTCAAATAAACTCCAAGATCATATAGGTAGTGCTCGTAGATATACTCAGCAAGTGGATGTGCACAACCCTGTCTTATGATAACACGAGATTGTATATCACTAGACATCTTATATAATAATGGCAAAACACTCTTCCAAAGTTGGTTTCACCTCACCCTATTCGGTTCACCAAAATTAAATATCAAATGACGTATACAATACGACACCCTTATCTAAAGTTCTCAATAGAATTATTTTCATACTATTTTTAGGAGAACCTCAACAAACTATAGACCAATCGATTCTATTCCCTATTATCTCGCTCGACCCAGCTACACTCTTATTACCTAAAAGGAATTGTGAAGCAAAAGGGTGAGCACAACAAGCCCAGTAAAGAATATCATAACTAAAGATAACTTAATTATCAATAGCTTTCGTCAATAATAAATCCGAGATCATATGGTAGATGATAAAATTTTCAACCATAGTTGCAGCGGAACGAGCAATCCATTAAAAGAGTCAAATAGACCATCAGATCTATTATCTTCTCTATGTTAAAAGTTCACCAATAATGTTTTATCCCTGTAACATCAATCAAAAATTCTTGTCCACAATCATATGAATAACTCATAATCATAATTGTGATTCTGAATTCCTTTTTCGCACCCAGGACGAAGATAATTTTCATCACCTATCTTCACCTGAAACATCAAAAATTATGGTTATACCAAATCATAATTCTTGCTCATAATCATACTAACAAATTCATCTTTGCACTACGGCCAAAAGATATACAACTGTATAACCAATAATGATGAGACTCAGCTTAATAAATAAACCACATCATTGAATCATCCCTGCACTACAGGCCAAGGATATTCGTTAATATCACGACAACGAATTATCTATGCACTACGGGCCAAAGATAATCGTGTTTTCATCAACGGTCCTGATCATGCCATAAAAAAATTCATCTTTGCACTCTTGGCCGAAGAGAATCCATAGCCATAATCATATCAAAAACTATCCATCAATGCACTACGGGCCAATGAGGACTTTTCACATCATTTGTAACATTACGGTCATGATTATCTTAGAATAATCCACGGTCATAATCATACCAAGTCCATCTATGCACTACAGGCCACAGATGACTTTCAACAAAATATAAACATGAGGATGATGACAATGATATAAGAATTCAATAAAACAAGTTCAAGAATTAATTTATCCAGGAACTAATAACGTCCAAATTTTTAACAAGATACTTCTTTGTAGAGTAAAATTCAAGAATGCTCAAAAGAATATTTTCATGAAAAGATATTGGATGAAACGCAAATATCAATGATATTCCACTAATTTCATGGAGTATAGAAGCTAAAACTTTAACCAACTGAGTATAACAGAATATATGAAACTGCAAATGGATTTTCACCGCCATGAGGTAATCCACTTAGACAGATCATTTCCACAATTTAATAAGGAATGAATACAAAGGATCATTCACCATGCATGTGATAATCCACATAGACATGTTATTCCAACAGAATAATAAAGAATGGAATAACAGAAGAAATCACCATGCATGCGATAGATCGCACCGACGAGTTATTCTCAATGAATAATAAATACGGAACCATATCGAGGCGTAATACGCACCGGATGAGGATATTCCAATGAATAATAATGAATGGAATAACAACGAAATCACCGTGCATGCGATAGATCGCACGCAGAATGAGTTATTCCAACGAATAATAAATAATGGAACTGGTCCCACAGAAGCGCGTAGGCCAGGATATTAAAGCGAGAATAATAAAGAACGGAATAATAGAAGAATTTCACTATATATGCGCAGACTCAGACAAACAAAGTTATTCAACATAATAATAAGAATGGAATAATAGAAGAATTTCACCAAGTATGCGGTACCAGATAAACAAAGTTATTCAACATAATAATAAAGAATGGAATAATAGAAGAATTTCACCAAGTATCGCAGATTGCATAAACAAAGTTATTCCAACTGATAATAAAGAATGGAATAATAGAAGAATTTCACCAAGTATGCGGTGCCAGCATTAACGAGTTATTCCAACATAATAATAAAGAATGGAATAATAGAATAATTTTACCAAGTATGCGGTTACTTAGCATAAACGAGTTATTCTAACATAATAATAAAGAATGGAATAATGTAAGGATTTCACCAAGTATAGGGAGTCCAAAGCGTATCTGAGTTATTCAATGAATAATAAAGAATGGAATAATGAAGGATTTCACCAAGTATAGGAGTTCGCGATATGGAGTTATTCAACATAATAATAAAGAATGGAATAATAGAAGAATTTCACCAAGTATACGTAAAGATTGCATAAGCAGAGTTATTCCAACATAATAATAAAGAATGGAATAATGAAGGATTTCATCAAGTATAGAGAAGTCTGCGTATCTGAGGTTATTCCAATGAGAATAATAAAGAATGAAATAATGTAAGTTCTCTTCATGAATACGAAAGAATAACACCCCTTACTATAATAATAATATCCCTTACCTTAGAATAAAGCTTAATACTGGAATAGAGAGGTAGCAGACTTCTCTTCTTCTTTCTCTCTATAGCTTCTCCTCTATAATTATTGCTCTATAGCTTTTCTCTCTACAGTTTCAAAGGTGAATTCGTAAAGAAATAATGAAGGAATGAGCTTCTATTTATAGGAGAATGGACTGAATAGTAACTAATTCATGAACGGTCCAGATTGATTTACTTTTAAACGGACGGTCCATATTAATTTACTATTATAATTTCAACCAACGGTCTGAAAAATTAGCACATCTCCTCATGGAATAATATTGTACCCAAAAATAATTTGGACCGAAAAGAAATATATTGTTCGGGTGAATAGTAACTCGTGAATAGTAACTCGTGAATAGTACTCTGACACGAAAAGTGCCCTGAATACCTGATTGAACAATATAACCTCCAGATATCAATTATTATCGAAATAAATGTCGAATTCTACTAACACAAATAATCCCAACACAATAAAACTATCAAATTCATCTTTAATCAACACGAACTTATTCATCATTAATATTATAACTCACAATATTTAACAAATAGGTTGTTCCCAGAAAAGGGGGATTTCCAATAAGGATTTCTCCCTATTGGCACACAATTAGGTGACCAAACCTCTCCTTGACAGAACTTCTAGACATTGTAAATATTGCAATTTAATAATATGAATAACTTTATCGTCTCAATTATTGATTTAATAATATATAAAATATTTTGTAGATGATACTGTGACAATAATTGAATTAATAATATGAGAGATATGATGCAGCAATTACTGTAGCAATAATTGAGTAAAACTAAGTGACTTCTCACATAAGCATCAATAATCAATACCGTGTGCTACTATGCAACCACGCGTATTACTGTACTTTTACTACCAGTTATTTTATGACAACTTGTTTACTTTGAAAAATTTTCAAATATCACCCTTAACTTTAAACTTTTATCAATTTAACTATTTACCAAAATAGAAAAATTGAATACCTTTATTTTATAAAATTCAGGGTCTCACACCTGCAACATTCCAAAGTCTCATGAATGATCTTTTTCGTCCTTATCTCCGAAAATTTATTTTGGTTTTCTTTGATGATATTCTGATATATTCACAATCTTGGAAGGAACACTTGAAATATTTGCAGGTTGTTTTAAACATACTGTCATCCAACAGCTTATATGCCAAGGAGTCAAAATGTAAATTTGGAGTCACACAAGTTGATTACTTGGGGCATGTAATTTCGGAGCAAGGGGTAGCCGTTGATCCAACTAAAATAAAGTCAGTTCTTGAATGGCCAACGCCAACAACAGTCAAAGGGGTCCGCGAGTTCCTTGGTTTGGCTGGCTATTACCGAAAATTCGTCCATAATTTTGGAAGCATTGTTGCTCCTTTGAACGACTCTATCCAAAGCGAGATTCAATGGGTGAACAAGTCAAACGACCTTCAACCAACTTAAAAGTGCTTTAACTTCAGCCCCGATCCTCTGTCTACCTGATTTTACACAAAGGTTCGTGGTGGAGTGCGATGCGAGTGGCATCGAAATTGGAGCAATCTTGATGCAAAATGGCAGGCCGATAGCATATTTCAGCGAAGCATTAAAAGGTTCGGCACTAACTTTGTCCACCTATGAGAAAGAGATGATAATAATTGTAAAAGCAATTAAAAAATGGCGTCCCTATCTACTTGGTAGAATATTCACTGTTCGCACAGACCAAAAGAGCTTGAAGTTTTTATTGGAGCAACGCATCACTACTCCAGCTCAGACCCGATGGCTTCCAAAAATTCTTGGCTATGACTATGAGATTGAATATAAGAAGGGATCGGAAAATCAAGGTGCCGATTCTCTATCTCGTGTAGTCGAATTCCAATTTCTAGCTATATCCATGCCTAATGCAGATTGGTGGTGTACATTGCAAAAAGAAGTCAAAGAAGATCTTTTTATAAAAGATTAATGGAAGGAAATAAGTCTCAGTTAGTTTCCAAGTTGATTCAAAGAGATGGGGTATGGTTCAAGGATGGAAAGATTTATCTCAGCCCTTCTTCAACCTTAGTTCCATAAATACTTGCTGATAGTCACTCATCACCAACGGGTGGCCATTTTGGCTTCCATAAAACTCTGGGTCGCATCAGACGTAGTTTCCTTTGGACAAATATGAAGCGAGCGGTGAAGGAATTTTTGAAACAGTGTGACACATGTCAACGTTACAAGTCAGATTGTATGAAGCCGGCAGGATTACTTCAGCCTTTGTCAATTCCAAAGTAGATTTGGACTGATGTTTCAATGGATTTTGTAGAGGGATTGCCACCATCAGATAGGTGCACCGTGATCATGGTAGTGGTTGACAGGCTATCCAAATATGCCCATTTTGTGGCCCTTAAACATCCCTTTACAGCCTCAGATATGGCCAAGGTTTTCATTGCCAACGTAGTTCGACTTCATGGCATGCCCAGCTCCATTGTCAGTGATCGTGACAAGGTATTTATCAGCTCATTTTGGAAAACACTTTTTCATCTACAAGGAACCCAGCTTTGCATGAGTTCAAGCTACCATCCACAGTCGGACGGGCAAACCGAGGTAGTAAATTGAATTCATGGGCAATATTTGCGATGCTTTGCAGGTGATCAGCCAAGGAAATGGGTAGAATGGCTTGCTTGGGCTGAGTATAGTTATAATACATCCACTCACTCTTCCACAAAGATGACCCCATTTGAAGCAGTATATGGAATTCCACCACCAAGCCTATTAACTTATGTTCCGAGAGCATTTCGTGTCCAAGCCGTTGATGAGTACCTTCAAATAGCGATACCATACTAAGGGGTCATGACAACATAATTTATCACTTGCCCAGAATCGAATGAAAATTCAAGCTGATCAGCATCGCAGGGAAGTGTCATTTAAAGTTGGGGATTATGTTTTCCTAAAACTACAGCCATATCGACAAACTTCAATTGCATTCCGAAGGTCCATAAAGCTTGCACCTCGGTTTTTTGGGCCATACAAAGTCGTGGAGAAGGTGGGCGAAGTTGCATACAGATTAAACCTTCCACCAGATTCTCAAATTCATAATGTTTTTCATGTCAGCCTGTTACGTAAGTATATTGGGACTTTAACTCGATCCGGTTTCTAACCAACTGCCTTCCGTCTCTGATGATTCTACCATCCTTCCACAACCCGAGACTATACTAGATCGATGAGCCATTACTAAGGGGACGTATCGACCCAAGCCAGAAATCTTAGTAAAGTGGAAGGGAGCACCAAAAGAGGACGTCACTTGGGAAAATGAATGGCGATTTTCCAAGTCTTATCCAGATTTCATCCTTGAGGACAAGGATCACTCAAAAGGGGGAAGGAATGATACGTGCTAGGCCTAGGATCATGGGATTACATGAAGAGTGGGTCAAGTATTGTGCAGATTATGTGGGATTTGTGGTTACATTATTCAAATAAAGTAGTTCCTATTTTCTAGCTAGATTTTATTTGATTTCAGTTGTTTAATTTGTTTCCGTTGTTGTGGCTGCTATATAAAGTCGTGTCTTTTTTAGAAGGAATATAACTGAGTAAATTCTCTTTTCTTCTGTTACAATCTTCTCCTCACTTTCTGTCTATTTTTCTCTTTCTCTCTCTTTCTCTGTTCCTGGTTGCCAAATTCATCCTTATGATCAGTAGGCTAGCTACTACAACTTGTGGCTTTTTGGTGTGGAATAATTAAGTTCGATTCTGCTTTACAAAAGATGAATACTTGTTACCTATAACCTCCTTTCTTAAATTATATATGCATGCAAAGAAACAAAGTAATAGGAATATATGTGGAGAATATATTATAGAGTTTGTTTTATAAGTATATATATAATAGACAAGTTGTCTTTCTTTTGTAATTAAATTTTTGTTGCGCAATATATTCGTAAAGGACCGTATTCCATATATTATAGTGGAATCCTGTTCTATGTGAGTCGGTGTTTGATGGGGTCAATCTTGTCAGCTAGTTAGTAGCTTTCCATCAGAAATTCCGAAATAGATGGGAACCGACTCCATATTATTTTACTCTACTACGGTGACTAAAAAATGGATAAAAAAGAGATACAAAATAATATTTATCATAGTAATGGCCTTTAAAATTATTGAACTCATCCATGTGAAAAAATTAAAAGATTAATCATTGAAAATAAATCAATAATTTGATATAGTAATTTATATTTAAGTCCTAAATTAATTATAATTTGAGTACACATCAGCTTTTACATATCACGTGTTTAAGTCACATCATCAATTTATGACGTGACATGTTTTATTGAACCAAAGTAGAAAATTTTAATAATTTAATGACCTAATTGAAAAAATTTAAAGGTCAATCACAAAGTGAAAAAAGTTCAATAATTTAAGGTAGTACTTTATATTTAAGCCATTATGATTTATAACTAATTCACTATATATGGTCTTGTGAAAGTACAATGCATATTGTTTCTCGGTGTGTACTGAGAAGACATGCATCTACCATAGATCCGGTTAGCATGAAGTTATTTCTTTGATAAGTTAGTCGATTAATCGATATAATCTTGACAATATATATACCGGCACAGATTAATATTCTATTAATTGATTAGTAAAGCTTACCCTAAAATAAACTTTATGCTAACCACTTCCATCTATCATAATGCATTAAGATCAAATTCTACATCTTGTAACTATACTTCCTGGACATGCATGGATCAGCATTGGAAGCACTGAGCATGCATCAATAAACAAACAAGTGACAAAAACAGTGCGCAACTTTATTATTTCCTCACCAAATATATATATATATATATATATATATATATATATATATATATATATATACCATAAAAAAAATAAAAATCAGTCCTTTGACCGATCATCCGGTTTTTTACGGCAAAAACTGTGGTTCTGGCCTTGCATTAATTGGTACTGCTCTACATTATTTACAAAAATAAGAACTAAATAGATCTAATTGATCAACACAAAAATTCATTTCTAAAATAAAGACCAAGCTGGTAGAACATCTTCTTCCTCTTTCTGCATCAGAGCTGTAGTAGTTAGCCTATCGACTAATATGTCTAGGGCTTCCTTCATCCACCAATGCGGACAAACTTCTTTTGCTTCAGCCACACTCATCTATATATACAAGAAAACAAACTGTGTTTAATTATTAAGTACTCAATCAAATAGAAGAAAACATAATTGATACATTTTGTATGCGTGCTTATAAATTTAAAATGCATTTTGATCATACGCAACGCGCGTACCCATACTCTTTGTCGAAAATTCTTTTCTGGCCAGAGATCAAGTTGTTCTGTGACAAGTAAAGGGAACATGCATCCCTCATGGTATACTCCGCGGCTTTTGCTTTTGTAACTCCATTTACCTAATTCATGCTGCAAATTTATTAAGATATGTCAATTAAATTGTTAAAATTTTATTAACTAACTAGCTAATTCTAACTGTAACTATAGCTTGGAAATTAAGTATTATATATCAACCTGGACATCTCCAAGAACACCGGCTTCTTCAAGGGATTCCCTACAGGCTGCTTCTTCTATGGATTCATCAAGTTCCCAACCTCCCTGCAGGCGATTCATCACATTTGGATAATTAGGTTAATTAATTACCAAGAAATTACAATAATAGCTTTAAACTGAGAGAAACACAATGCTGTATATCATCTCATAAAACATCAATCAGTGGACTAATTACTTTTATTTTTGTTTCTCTTTTATAGGGCATGCAGACAATTACTAGTCTTTTTGGCTCTCGTTGATTGATGGGTTCATAAATCCCTAATTAATAGTCCTCTATACATGCTCATCATTTTTTCGAAAGGGGTACTCTTGAATTCTCAATAATCAAGGATTATGTGTGTGCCCTATATATATATATATATATATATAGAGAGAGAGAGAGAGAGAGAGATTGGTTACCTTAGGGAACATCATTCCTTGACCTTTCTGTGAACTGATCACAAGGACTTCTAATTCATCATCATCAGTAACCATGCCTTCTTTCCCATTTTTATACCTATATGGAATACATCTGCACATACATACACAACAGTTGGAATGAATCAAGTCAATATATACTGAGACTGAAAATTGACAACAAATAGAAAAAGAAAAGTATGTATATGTGTAAACATAAATCGGAGAAAAATAGAGAAGGGGAAATTGAAAAAGTTAAAAGATTTGAACCGAAAATAAGGAGAGGAGATTGAAGTAACTAATACTAACCCTACAACAAGGCGGCAACCTTTGTAGTATTTCTGTAAATTTCTTCCTGTTCGAGACTCTAAACATACCATCCTCTTAAGTAATAGTTTATAAAATGGACACCCAAAAATAAAATATATATATATAGCTCAATCTAGATATGAAGCCCCCACTTCAATCAAAACAAAAGGATTAATTAGAGATATCTCAGCTTTCTCACTCTCTTTCTCTCTCTGTGTGTATATATGTATGGTAGTGTAAGTGTGTGTATATATATTTATATAGGCAACGTTTGAGGAGAGAGTTATTATATAGAGGAGAGGAGAAGAAACAAAAAAGGTGCGCGTTTGGAGAAGTGTGTTAGATTCGTGTGTGTTATATAGTAAATTAATTGAGACAGAAATAGAATGCTAATAAACAGCTAACAGCGTGGATGCTTGGTAGATTGACTAGAAAAATGTCAATTTTATTATATTTTAATACTAGAGTATTAAATTTAACCGAGTTAACTGGACCGTTCACGACTCTAAGTTGTTAGGCCTTAGCTATGTACTCTGATGTCCGAACCCAGTTGTCTCTTTCTCGGGTATTTCTTAGAAATCTCTCCTACAATATTTGTAACCGTTGTTACATGATGTTTTAAGAGAATATATTTTTATAAGTAAATTTGATAATTTTATATGTTTTTCTTCACATAAATAATAAATGGAATTCATCCTCATGTGAAAAATAAATAATAAATAATTTGATAATTTTATAATTTTATAAGTGTATTTTGTGAAACGAGCACTTTTATTTATAAAAATATTAATTCTCTAATTTAATTCTTCATCAATTAATTCTACGTGGCTAATTTTGCCCTAGTCATCGGAGACATGCACATGCAACCATTACATTAATTGTTCTCATCTTCATCTAGTAACGTTTTTGCAAGAATTGCATTTATGGGGGCAGCTTAGTTAATTGACTTGCTTAAAGGAGGGCAATAAGGTAAAAACGCAACACTACTGCCATAACTTGTAGCGACAGACAGTGTAGCACGTTGGCTTGAGAGGCTTGAGGGAATATATGAGTAAATTGACTTGTCGTTACAACTGATATTGGTGCTGTCGCTACAGCCTGTAGCGGCAATGGGTCGTATCTCTTTAAATTCATGTCATCCAATTTCGAGATCAATGACGTAAATTATGGTTGCTGGAATAGTACTCGTGTCAACCGATTGTCACGGATGGAAGTCATATGTGTGTGTGTGTGTCTATATATATATAAGGGTGTAAAATGAACCAAACGCGTCGAACTTATATATTTGGCATTCCTATTCCTAAGATCGAACGGTTTAATAAAGCTTCGGTGACCAAAATATCTCTCCTTATAAAAGTCTTCGTCCGTAGTATTAAACTGTGAACGCTAGGTATACCCAAATGACTAACTGGAAAACGACATCGTTTATAAATAAGTCTCGTTCGCAGTATTAAACTGCAGATGCCGAATTAAATTTTTTTAGTTTTCAAGGTTCGATCAATTCCCAAGATTGCAGTCATTGGTGCACGTGTTTGTCTAGATACTTAGAATGGATTGTTATATGCTTCTTTCTTGAAGATTGAAAAAGGATCGTGGAAGGCCAGAAAAGAAATTTTTAGAGATTGAATATTTGCATTCGATATGCTGACATAGTTTTCCACAAAGGGTGAGGGTTTAAGTTGACCAAGATGACAGTTGTATCATTGGGATAAGACTGTAAAATTCCAAAACGTATATCGTTGATATTCAACATGATTGGAGCCTTGAAAACTAAAAAAAAAATTGAATTTGGCATTCGCAGTTTAATACTGCGAACTTGACTTATTAGTTGTCTATTTGGCCATACCTAGCGTCCGCAGTATTAAACTGCGAACGAGAACTTGCAAAGGAGGGGCCATCCGCAGTATTAATTAAATTGCGAAATACTGAAAACTAAACTGCAGACGGGCCCTCTATTTAACGGTTTAATCTTCAGATGGAGGGCCATGATGTTTTGTAAGAGTAACCTTAAGTTGACACTGTTAGCTATGGATTGGTCCCCATATAGGTAATGATTCATAATATGTATTTGTTATGAATCAAAAATGAGTATATATATCATCTTCTATCGTTCAATATAAGAACCGAGATTAACCTCCTCTCATGTTTTTTTCGTTCATCCATGAAAGAATCTACGAACTTTTGATTTTGTTTTCAACGACTCCTCATAACCAAACATGTTAATTTGCTACAAAACAAGGGTCAAAAAATAATAATTTCTGATCACACACTCACTTATGTGTTTCGCTCAAATAATGAATCACTCAATTACGCTCGTGTATACACTCAATGATGGCTTTTGTCCTCTAATGATCTCACCATTATTGTCTTTTTCCCTCAACTATTTTTCTTTTATGTTATTTTTTTGAACTAATTACTAATCAATGTAATCTATTATAACCAATCAAGAGTTTATCAAGAACAATTTAAATTGAAAGTATTTAGGCGACCATGATGCACACGGTCTAGAACACCATTTCTTGGATTAATTGTTTCTGTTGGCCTTGGTTTATTGTTGATTTCGGATTGGTTTACTTCTTTTATGCCTTTAAATTCCCGAAAAAGCTTGTTAGGCTTGCGGAATTTTATGGTTTTCCTTGTTAATTCGAAATTGATGATGATGTATTCGGATGAGGATAATTGATAGTTGCGGATTTGAAGCAATGATTGACACTGGGAATTTGGGTTAACACAAAACAATAATATGCGGAGTTTTTTTTTTACGCAACAAGAACAACAAAGAGATAAATAACCTGTTAGAAACTTAATTTTGATACTATATGATAAACTCCACGGCACGCTTGCATGAGGTGGTTGTCGCCTAATTCGTTCTAACAATGGTTATGGGTGGAACATCAATGACACTTTGACCCCTCGCCTATATTGAAGTGGTAACCTTGGTATATTCAACAATTGATGTATAATAGAAGATGCCATAAACATCTATGAATTGATACTTGATAAGTCGGATTGATCGTCACGAACACACCGATAAGATTAAGAATTCTTGAAAAGAACAAAGATAGAATACTCTCAAGTAATCTAAAAATAAGAAGTATTATTAAATCAATCAGTACCAAAACCCTTGGCCTTAAGGCCTATTTATACTAGTACAATGAGTTAATTATGGTAATAAAAACTCTAAAATTATTGTCCTAAATTTACCCTAGTTGAAGTCTCTAGAACTGCAATCAAAATAAATTATAACCTCCCTAAAATCATGCTAAAATACCTAAAACAAAATATAATATAATCTGACTAATATTTTATAAAATAAAATATTCTCTAATTCTTGAATTGGACTTGTATCAACTGATCCAAACTTGTGTCTCATGCTCCTCGGCCTCCTCTTGGGTCTTTTTGAGTTAGTTTCAGCCCAAACATTTTGAATCAATATATTTAGGTCTTATTTGAACATTTTAGTTCTAGCATTTGTAATTGATTTAATTGGCACTTGAATTGAATTAACCCAAATTTTATCTCTTTGATTCCCATCCACACCCAAGCTAAGCATACCTTCATTATTCCTCTTCTTTTGAAAATGATTTTGTCTCATCATTTGATGCTGCTCTAATCAAAATCGTGTCACATAGAATAAAGAATTAATTAGAGGGACAAAGAGAGAGTGTGTATATAAGTGGGAGCACAATTAGTCATCACGTGGAGATCCTCTTCTGCATTATTGGTTCCATAATTTATGAAATTGTATTTTACATATAACAAATTAAATATAATTTTGATTTGTTAAGAGTTGTTGGCACACGCTATGGTCTATGCTGCATAGAGAGACCAAATACAAATAGACATTCAATCTTTTGAGAAAAATCCATGGAATAGTTATTCCAGAAATTGATATGTTTGCCTTTCCTCTGATTTTGATAAGGATGATATTTACAGAACTCCGGAATCATTCTTCTTTCCTTATTTCTCCCGATATAAGCTATGAAATTAATACTAATTTTTTAAAAAATAATTGATATTAATATATTTAATTTTGTCAATACAAATATAAAAATCATTATCTATCGAATTGAGTTATAATTAAGTGGTGGATCGAATATGAAAAATATAAATAAAAAGGAGTTATAAATAGCCCTATAAATGTACTTGTTTGACTTGAAGGCATCTTTAATACTCCCTCCGTCCGTCCCATAAAAAGATGCTCAATTTGAGTTTTTTCTTTTAGTGAAATTGATTAATTTTAAAATTGAAAATTAATCATATTTATTTATATTTTCAAACCAAAGAAAATTAACTTAGTCAAGAATTGTAGTTGGTTTTTGAAAATATATAAGTATATTGAAAGAAATAGTTTATAATATCATAAAGTGTAGGGGTGTTCAATCGGTAAAAATTGGTCTGAATCGGACTGGTACCGAAATCGGCCAAATCTTAATACCAATATACCAAAATCGGCCAAATCTTGATATCGGTTGGACCGGTATACCGA
The DNA here is from genome assembly GCA_020205615.1 of Panax quinquefolius. Classification (NCBI taxonomy): domain Eukaryota; kingdom Viridiplantae; phylum Streptophyta; class Magnoliopsida; order Apiales; family Araliaceae; genus Panax; species Panax quinquefolius. The sequence continues at coordinate 155,596 of JAINUW010000034.1, forward strand.
ATCGGCGGTACCGATTTTTACCAAAAATTAATATAATAATTATATTTATTTTTATTATCATTATTATTATAATCATTATTTTATTATTATTAATTATTTATTAATAATAAAAAATTTGAAAACCGGTACGGACCGATCCGATCCGGTTTATACCGAACCAAGAAAACACTGAACCAAAACCGGTACCATTTAACATGTCAGACAGTTTTTGTTTTACCGTCTTAGAATCAATATTGATATTTATCTTTAGAACCTGGGAGTTGGATAGGTCCGATTCGTCCAAAAATCGAAAAAATTGATTTTTTTGCACACCCCTAATAACATGGTCTCTACTCCCTAATCCTTAGTCCCATGTCCAAATTTGTGTGGGATAAGAAGAGATGAGAAATAATAATTCCGGGGGGATAGGGGTTTCGCGACATTTTTGGTGATCGGCTGATGTGGCATAGCCACATCAGTATGAGAGAGGAAGAGAAAAAAAAGTCAATACCCGGAACAAGAGGATACTCTTCTTGTGACGCCCCCAAAACAGATATACATCACCCATCTTGAGTCGTCAGATACATGGTACATAAATTCAAATACAACTTAATTATACAACAGTCGTGTAAAATACAACAAAACATAGCTGAGAGTTTAAACAAGAATATTGTCATCTAGACAATATCCACACTTAATGGTGTCCTCGTTATAATTATTATCACATTATTTCGTAGAATAGTGAGGACTACTAAAGCCATTTATCCTGAACCATCACTCCATTTCCCGACTCGTCCCATCTATATTCTCATTTCTAAAAGAGAACAATGAAAGAAAGGGTGAGCTCAACTAGCCCAGTAAGAAATATTATGACTAAGATAATGCAGAATAAATTATCCTTAGCCTTCAACAGTATAACAACTGATAGAATACAATAGACAACAAGTTTTAGATCAACAACTGCTGCGGAATAAGCAATCCATTAGAAGAGTTAAGTAGAGCATAAAATCTACTATCTTCTATGATTTAAAAAGTTTTTCAACAATTTTATCGCTGAGACTCAGCTTAATAAATAAACCACATCATCCCTGCACCACGGCCAAGGATATTCATATAATCATCAATGGTCATGATTATACCGAATAATTCCTGGTCATAATCATACCAACAACTGTCCACTAATGAACTACAGGCCAATGAGGACTTTTACCACATCATTCGTCACATTACGGTCATGACTATACCGAATAATCCCTGGTCATAATCATACCAAGTTCATCTATGAACGTAAGTCAAAGATGACTTTAATCATAATATAAACATGAGAATGATGACAATGACATAATAATTCAATAAAACAAGTTCAAGGATAAATTTTAAAGATTTATAAATTAATTTATCCCGAAATTAATAACGTCCAAATTGTCAACATGATACTTCTTTGTGGAGTAAAATTCAAGAATGCTTAGAAGAATATTTCCATAAAAAGATACTGGATGAAGCGCAAATATCAAGGATATTCCACTAATTTCATGGAGTATAGAAGCCAAAACTTTAACCAATTTGAGTATAATAGAATATATGAACCGCAAATGGATTTTTACGCGCCATGCAGTAATCCACGTGATGCGAGATCTTTCCACAATTTAATAAGGAATGAATACGAAGGATCATCCACCATGCGTGTGGTAATCCACATAAATGAGTTATTCCAATGAATAATAAAGAATGAAATAACAAAAGAATTCACCATGCATGCGATAATCGCATGCATAAAAGTTATTCCAATGAGAATAATAAAGAGTGGAACCAGGTCATGCGTCATCCGCACAGGATATTCCAACAGAATAATAAAAAATGGAATAACAGAAGAATTCACCATGCATGCGATAGACCGCACGTACAGATAGGTTATTCCTAACAGAATAATAAATAATAGAACCAGGTTATGCGTGTAATGCAAGCAAAATATTTTAACAGAATAATAAAGAATGGAACTGTGTCATGCGTAATCCATGCAGATGTGATATTCCAATGTAATAATAAAGAATGGAATAATGAGAAGAATTTTACCGTGTACGATGCGGTGCTTCAGATGTACATGTTATTCCAACATAATAATAAAGAATGGAATAACAGAAGAATTTCACCATGCATGCGGTACTTCGCATAGACAGGTTATTCCAACATAATAATAAATAATGGAATAATAGAAGCTCTCTTCATGAATACGAAAAAAATAATACCCCTTACCTCAAAAGAAGACTGGATACTGGAATAGTGAGGTAGCAGACTTCTCTTCTTCTTTCTCTCTATAATTTCTCTCTATAATAATTGATTTATAGCTTTAGTGAATTGGTGAGAAATGAAGGAAGAATGAGCTTCTATTTATAGGAAAATATAGTTTCAATAATTGCACGTTTTGGGGCTCAAAATATTACAGTATAATACATTCCTCTTTTCTTTTATTTTTAATTTAGTCTTGCAAGTATTATCAAACTTGCACCACCTCCCCTTATAGTAAATCATGTGAATCAATAGTTCTAGACATGTGAAAATACGAATTACAGTATAGTACCTCCATCTATACCTCCATTTTTAACTTAGTCATGCAAGTATTATCAATCTTGCACCAACTCCCCTAATAGTAAATGAATGTGAATCAATAGTACACACATGTGAATAAATAGTTATAATCATGTGACTCAATAGCAATTAATTGCTCATTTATCCGGTTAATTACCCGATCGGTCAATATAACCTCCAAACATCAATTATTATCGAAATAAATGTCAATTTCTATTAACATAAATAATTCTAACACAATGGAACTATCAATTTCATCTTTAATCAACACGAACTTATTCATCATTAATATTATAACTCACAATATTTAACAACCGTGTCGTTCCTGGGAAGAGGGGCTTTCCGATAAAGATTTCTCCTTATTGGCGCAGCATATTAGGTGACCAAACCTCTCCTCGTGTAACTTACAGACATTGTCAATATTGCAAATAATAATATGAATAACTTTGTCATCTCAATTATTGATTTAATAATATAACATATTATGTGAGATGATCTTGTGACAATAATTGAATCAATAATATGAGAGATATGATCGCAATTATTGTTTCAATAATTGAGTATATTGAGTGACTTCTTATGTAAGCATCAATAATCAATCTTGTGTGCTACTTATGAAACCACTCGACATCTTGTACTTTTACTACTGAAGTTGTTCAACAGTTTTAGCGGTAATAATTGTAAAATCCCGATTTTATGGATAAAGATTTAAATTTCTCGAAATATTTTTTTAATATTATGGTGTGGATTTGAGATAATGTTATAATTGTGGGTAATATTTATAAATTTTGCAAAAGTATGCAAGTTGTCATATTATATTCGATTGGTCGGGAAATATTCTTTTTGTCGTGGTATATCCGCATTTGCGGCAGTACAATCATTGGTGGATCCCACAACGGAATTATTATCGGATTGAGAAAACAACAAAAATATTTTATTGAAAATAACGGCGGAAGTTTTTTTTATCTTTGTTGAACTACTTGGTAGTAAAAGTAAAGAATGTCTGGCGATGGTTCGTAGTAGCACTTGCGGTATTGATTATTAATTTTACGTGATAAGTCACTCGGTTTTGTTTTATTAGTATTATTAACGTAATAAAAGCAGGAAAAGCTTTTTTATATAAAATAGAATACTTTTATAAAGTTATTCATTTTATTAGGCTAATAGTAAAAAAAATTTATATAAAACAGAATACTTTTATAAAGTTATTCGTTTTATTTAGACAATAATTAGATTATATTATATTTTATTATGCATAGTGTTGCTTAGTGCACTGTATAGTATTGCATAGTGTTTTTTGTATAGTAAAATCTTTTTTATATAAAACAAAATACTTTTATAAAGTTATTTGTTTTATTAAGCAATAATTAGAATATATTATATTTTATTTAAAAGATTTTGCTTTAATTATGGACCGTCCGATTAAAGTAAATCAATCTGGATCGTTCATGAGTTAGTTACTATGCAATCCATTCTTCTATAAATAGAAGCTCATTCCTTCATTATTTTCTTACGAATTCACTAAAACTCTAGAGAGAGAAATTATAGAGAGAAAGAAGAAGAGTATTCTGCTACTTCACTACTCCGATATTAAGTTTCTTTTACGGTAAGGGATATTATCTGTTGTACCCGTAAGAGATATTATTCTTTTGTATTCATGAAGAGAACTTCTGTTATTCCATTCCTTATTATTCTGTTGGAATAACCTGTATACGTGGGCTACCCTATACTTGATGACATTCTTCTATTATTTTGTCTTTATTATTACATTGGAATATCAGTATACTGTGTGTTTTATCTGGGACTGGTTTCGCCGTCTTTTATTTTTACGTTGGAATATCACATGCATGTGTTTTTACACGGACTGGTTTTGTCTTTATTATTACGTTGGAATATCATGTATCGTATGTGTTTTACAGGACCTGGTTAAAATCTTTATTATTACATTGGAACATCCCGCTTCGGTGTGAATTTCTTTGACCTAGTTCCGTTATTATTATTACATTGGAATAACTTTTATCGTACATCTGGCACCGCGTGCATGGTGATTTCTTTGTTATTCCATTCTTTATTATACTCGGTTGGTTAAAGTTTTGACTTTATACTCCATGAAATTAGTGGAATATCCTTGATATTTCGCGCTTCATCCGAAGATCTTTCCTAGAAATATTCTTTGAGCATTCTTGAATTTTACTCTACGTAAGTATCATGTTGACAATTTGGACGTTATTGGTTCTTAGACAAATTAATTCGTGAACTTGTTTTATTGAATTCTTATATCATTGTCATCATCCTCATGTTTATATTATGTTGAAAGTCATCTCGTGGTGCATAGTGCATAAATGGATTTGGTATGATTATGACTGGGGATTATTCGGTATAATCATGACCGTAATGTTACAAATGATGTGGAAAATGTCCTCATTGGCCCGTAGTGCATTGATGGACAATTTTTGGTGTGATTATGGCTATGGATTCTCTTCGGCCAAGGGAGTAAAGATGAATTATTTTATGGCATGATCAGGACCGTTGATGAAAACACGATTATCTTTGGCCCGTAGTGCATGGATAATTCGTGGTCGTGATACTAAAGAATATCCTTGGCCTGTAGTGTAGGGATGATTTAATGATGTGGATTATTTATTGAGCTGAGTCTCAGCGATAAAAGTGATGAAAACCTTTTAAATCATAAAAGATAGTAGATTTTATTCTCTACTTGACTCTTTTAATGGATTGCTTGTTCCGCTGTAGTTAAACTTGATGTCTATTGTATTTTATCAATTTAACATTGTTGAAGACTAATGATAATTTATTCTTCATTATCTTAGTCATAATATTTCTTACTGGGCTAGTTGAGCTCACCCTTTCTTTCATTGTTCTCTTCAGGAAATGAGAACGTAGTCGGGACTAGTCGGGGAATGGAGTGACGGTCCAAATGATAGTGTTAGCTAGTAGTCCTCACTATTCTGTTAAATAGTGTGACAATAAATGTAATGAGGACTTATTCTAAGAGTGGATATTGTCTAGAAGACAGTATTTGTATTTAAACTCATAGCTCTCTTGTTGTATAATTAAGATTGTATTTATATTTTGTACCATGTATTTGACGACTCAGAATAGGTGATGTATACCTATTTTGGGGGCGTCACAAACACTTTCGTCGTTATTTTTATAAAAAGATAACTCTGTCATTTTCTTACTACGACAATACTTTCGTTGTGGTGTCCACCAATGATTGTGCCGTCGTACGGATATTCTCCGACAAAAAGAATATTCCCCGACCAAACGAATATTATATAACAAATTGCATACTTTGTAAAATTTATAAATACTACCCACAACTATAACACTATTTCAAATCCAAGCCATAATATTCAAAAAAATATTTCGAGAAATTTAAATCTTTATTCATAAAATTTGGGGTCTCACACTTCTCACTTTGCCAAACACTCTTTTATCTCTAGTATCAATATTATCTTCCTCTCTCATGCTAGACGCCAAACCGAACTCCAACATCGCTGAACAAGCTAGCTTCCTCCTGAACTCCTGCTTCCCTGAACAAGCTTCCTCCTGAAATAACACCGGCTTTCAAGGTATTCTCTTCCCATTTCGTATCCTCCTCCTCCTACCATTACTCTCTCGTATGCCTAAATTCCTAAAACTCTAAAATTTGTGCAAACTCTTATTTTGGGTAAAAAAATTGTGCAAACTATTTGAGAATTGAAAAGGAAGGGATTACTCTAATTGGGAGAGGCACATAGATGTCTTAATTTGGTTCAACTGTACAATTAATTTGATCTATCTACTTTCATTATTTCAGAAAATAAAAAAGCACTCATTTATATGTTTTCTGTTTTTTTTATTTATTAATTTTTTTGTTGCTAATTTTGTTTTTTTTATTTTGTCTTTTGTTTCTCTTTTTTAACCGAATGTTAAAGCAAAACAGGAAAAGAAATTTCGAGGTGACTTTTCAATCTTCATGTTGATATATACTCGTACTATTGTGAATGGGCAAAATATGGGGTATTTTTTTTTACAAAATAATAAGTATTTTTCAAAACTAAAAGTGCATAAAAATATCAACAGTCGGGGTAAAAACATTATTTTTAAGCAATATTAACCATCATTTTTTATTGATAAGGCTACATTAAAAAAATGAAAAAGAGGAAATTTTTTATATATATCTATGGCATGTAATTAATATATTTTTATAATTTTAAAAGTCACCTCGAAATTTTTTTTCTTGTTTTGATTTAACACTCAGTTAAGAAAGAGAAACGAAAGACAAAATAAAAAAACATAATTAGCAACAAAAAATAATAAATATAAAAACACACAGAAAACATAAATGAGTGCTTTTCTATTTTTTGAAACAATGGAAGTAGATAGATCAAATTAATTGTACAGTTGAACTAAATTAAGACATCTACCTGCCTCTCCCAATTAAAGTAATTCCTTCCTTTTCAATTCTTAAAGAGTTTGCACAAAATTTTTACCCAAAATAAAAGTTTGCACAAATTTTAGGATTTTGAGAATTTAGGCGTACGAGAAAATAATGGTAGGAGGAGGATATGAAATGGAAAGAGAATATATACTTTGAAAGCCGGTGTTGTTTCAGGAGGAAGCTTGTTTAGCGAAACAAGAGTTCAGGAGTAAGCTTGTTCAGTGATGTTGGAGTTCGGTTTGACGTCTGGCATGAGAGAGGAAGATAATATTGATGCTAGAGATAAAAGAGTGTTTGGTAAAGTGAGAAGAGTATCCTCCTGTTCCGGGTATTGACTTCTTCTTTTTTTCTCTTCCTCTCTCATGTGGTTGTGCCACATCAGCCGGTCACCAAAAATGTCGCCAAACTCATGCATGTCTCCCCAGAATTATGAAAAAGTCTAGGGGGACCGTGGGTGGCGACCGGGCTTGGCGACCGGTTCAATTTTTAATTTTATTTTTTAAAATTTCTCCCAAATAATTTATAAGATTTATTGGAACTGAAATTTTTACAGAAAAAAGTGTTTTGATGTCATTTGGATACATGTAAAAAATATGCCTGTACAGTATAAAACACTTTTTTCTGTAAAAATTCCAGTTCCAATAAATCTTATAAATTATTTGGGAGACATTTTAAAAAAAATAAAAATAAAAATAAAAATTGAACCGGTAGCCAAGCCCGGTCGCCCTAGAATCACTCCAGAATTATTGGAAGAGAAAAGATTTGTGAGTGGAGAGTCAAAAGGAAGACCTGTGGGTTATGTGGGGAGTAAGAAATGGTCGAACTCGGATCGGGTTAGAATGAAGTTTATTTTTAAATAAATCAATCGATTAATGGAAATAAAATATCGACACGCATAGAAAGCGTCGGCAGCTGCGTGTCTCACATCTATCTATTAACCAATTAATGAAACTTACTTAAAAACAAACTTCATACTAACTACTTTCGTCGAACTCACGTGCAGTAGAAAAACTTTATTCCCCGCCACCGACCGTGAGAAAGTTTTGGGTCCTACCATATATGGAGTATATATTTTGTCTCTTTTTCCCCAGATGTACTTATTCATTAATACTCCTCTTTTTAAAAAATAGGGAATTACTACTAGTTTTATAAGTAAAAATTAAAATTAGATTGCAATATTAAATTTATCGATAAGAGTAGTCTAATTAATTTAATTTATCAATATTAGATTTCTTCCGTTAAGAATGAAAAATACTCCATGTATATTTCTCATTAAGAAAGAAGTAGAATCCAGGTTTACATATTAATTACTCTTAACTTGAGTTAAACAATCAGTAAATCTATTACACTAACTTCTAACTGCAGTATACTAACTAACTGTGGTTAAAACATTAGAATGAATCAGTCGGTTTGAATATTTATATAACGGAGCGCTGATCACGAAAAATAAAATAACAAAGAAAGTTAGTTTTTTTTAAGGTAACCAATGAAATATGCCCAAATCACATCCAACTGCATGAAGTTTGATTACCAATGATATTGTCTACATGAAATTTGATTACCAACTGCATCACATCCAAAATAAATTAATAACCTAATAAAACTAAATTAGTTACCTTATCGGAAGATTTCGTTACAGATTAAAATAAAGAATGGAATAGGTGGCGGTGGGAGGCGGAGGATCGATGAGAGGAGGCGGGAGGAGGAGGGGTGGGCGTGGTGTGGCCCCAAAAATAGAGTATCATCACCCATTCACGAGTCATGCCAAATACATGAATGTGAAATAACTACAACTTTATTATTACAACATATAAACTTTGAGTTTAAATCTGAGATATTGCCATCTGCACAATATCCACACGCAAATAAATCCCCATCATAATTATTGATACATTATTTTACAAAATGGTGAGGACTACTAAACAACTCTCTCTAGAACCTTCATTCCATCTCTCCACTAGTCTCTTGCTACATTCTCGCCTCACGAGAAAAAAAATGGAACAATAAAGGAAAAGGAAGCTCAATTAGCTCAAGTAAAGAATATTATGACTAAGATAATATACAACAAATTATCATTAGTCTTCAACAGGGAAAAAAAACTAATAGAATACAATAGACAACAAGTTTTTAAATCAATCTTCGCAGCGGAAATAATAATTCATTAGAAGAGTTAAGTAGAGAATGCAACTACTATCTTCTATGTATGAATTTAAAAGTTCGTCGTCTATCTTTTATCCCTGTAACATCAATCAACATACATCTGGAATCAAATATTCATCTTTGCACTACAGGCCAAAGATATTCATCGATTAATTGTTCATCTAAACACCATTCATCTTTGCTCTGGGCGAAGATATTAATCGATTAGTCGTATTCATAAGCAACACTGTTCATCTGCTGCACTACGGCCAAAGATATAATCGATCAAGAAATCATTCATCTTTTCTGGCCCAAAGATATTCATCAAAAATCATTCATCTTTTGCTACTGGCCGAAGATATTCGAGAATATCATCATTTAGGACCGAGGATGATGAAAAAATATTTTAAAGGAAAGCGAATCCGGTGAAACAAAAGAACAAATATTAAGGATTCAGTATTTTAAACAATCCAAGTTCAAAAATACTTCATAAGTAATCGAGTGGAGTAAAATTCGAGAATGATCAAAACATGGATACAATCAAAGCTAGTATCCATAGTAGATATTTTGGACAAAAAGAAGAAATTTCATTTTTCTATTGAATAGTCACGTGATTCGTGAATAGTGTTGAGTATCGTGAAATAGTCTTAGAATCGTGAATAGTAACTCAGACACCAAAAGATAAAAATTCATAAAAAAAAATAAAATATCATGAATAGTGCTTCATGAATAGTAACTTCATGAATAGTAACTTCGTGAATAATAACTTCATGAATAGTAACCCCGACATGAAAAAGTTCCAAATTTGATAAAAAGTTCCAACCAATATTTCAACATAATGATATGAAGAAAAATAATATCATTTGAGAAGAAAATAACATCCCTTACCTCGAAAAAAGAAGTCTTAGTTGAAAACACTTGGGATATAGGCTATGACTTGAACTTGCAAGTATAGCAATACTCAAAATATACTCAAAATACTCACAAGAATACATTTCGATAATATAGAGAGAAAACTTGATTTCTGGTGTGATTTTCAATTCTAACTCCAAGACCCTATTTATAGGAAATTACTTGAAAAAAGCAAAAGAAAATTGAATATAATAATATTATATATAAACAAAATTCATATGCCCACATCTTGAATCTGAATTCAGCCACCATGCACATGTTAAATGAGTTTCAAAAATGGAAAAAACGTTTTTGTAATTAAAAATATTTTAAACTTCCAAAAATCAATTATTTGAACTTGAACTTGATAATTCACAATAAATAGCTCTTTTATCAGAGAAAATTGAATCTCGCGAATTTTTATAGGAAATTCAATTCTCTACAACTTTGCAGAAGAAAGTTTTCCAAATTCCAAGCGAGAAATTGTAGAAATCCTCAAGCAGTCGATTTCTGATCTATAATCAATTTTTCGATCAAGAAATGGGTCCACCAACACACAAAAAACATGTGTTAAACATTTAATGCCACAAAAATACTCTTCCTCCTCATATACTCATATATCCCACATTCATTATAAAAATATCACCAGTTAATATATTATTAAAATAATATATTTAAATGAATTATTTTATCGAAAAAGATAAAATATTAATTTTCAACAATTGTCACATAAAAATTTTCTCCATCTATATCCACATAAAATTAATATTTTCCTCATCATATAAATCAATAATTAATTATTCACAAATAATATTACAGAATCACAAGATCTTGCAACTGTGCCGCTAGTTAAGGAAAGAGGGGCTTTCGATAAGAATTTCTTCTTACTATAGCCTTGATTAGGTGACCAAACCTCTCCTTTAGAACTTTCTAGACATTGCCAATAATGTTATCTAATAATATTATTGAGGATAATATGAATTATTGCTTCGATAATGAAAAAATCTTTGTGTAATGACAATTATTGAAACAACAATGATATAAAATATCAACGCAAACAATTATTAAATCAATAAAATCTTGAACAATAATTCTTCGTAACAATTATTGAGTAGTGTCTTCTTACGTAAGAATCAATAATTGGTGCAATCTGGTGTCTTCTTGTCAACAACGCGTATTAGTGTGTTTTAACCCATAGGGTATTCCAATGAAGATTAACTTGGTAATAACTACTGTAGATTATTTATAAATAACTTATATTTGTCATTTTCTTCATCCAATCGCTTTCCATTATGGGGCCCACAAAAAGATCGCGTGGTCGCATCACGAATATTCCCAAGCGATGACGAATATTCCACGACCAAACGAATATTCCCAAACAATAATGAATATTTTATAACCACTTGCTTATTCAAATATTTTCTTATTTTACCCATAACTATCCACATTAATCAAATCAACCCTTACTATTTCAAAATAATAAATAGAGGAAATTCCATTTTATTAAAAAAATTGAGGTCTTCAACCTCCCTCCTTATGAAATTTCGTCCTCGAAATTGGACGACGTACACTGGTGTTTCGAAAAGATGAGAATATCTCGCTTTCATTTCCGTTTCCAACTCCCAGGTCATTTCCTCAATAGCATGGTTTCTCCACAAAACTTTAACTTGTGGTATAACCTCGGTACATAGGACATGTTCTTTCCTATCCAAGATCTAGCGAAGTACCTCCTCGCACGTTAAGTCTTCTGGCTATCTCGTCCGGTTCTAACTTCATAGCGTAGTTCGGTCGTCCACATATTTACGTAACATCGATACGTGAAAAACGTTATGAACACGCGTCATACTTGGCGGTAAAACGAGTTTATAGGCCACAGTTCCTATTCGATCGAGAATTTAAAATGGATTAATAAATCGAAGGTTTGAACTTTTCTCACCTCACCGATTCTCGCTTTGGAAATAACAACTTCTTGCACCTCCTTCGTCAAATTCATCAGCTCCGGTGTGTAGCTTGAACAGCTTTAACTTTATCGATTAAAGTCGATTATACTCGTATATCATCACGTGGATACCTAGAGTTTTCATCTCCATCTCTATTATTTATAAATTATACGAAATGAGTCTTTGACAATATCATACTCGTACTTGTATACGATCTTGTATTCAACACGTCAGCTACCACGTTCGCTTTTTCCAAGATGGCATGGTCAGAACATGTGCTGAAATGAGTCTCCTCTTGAGTTCTTCGAAGCTCTTCCCACATTCTTTGCTCCATTCGAATTTTGTATCTCTACGAGTCAGATGCGTTAATGGAATAGCGATTCGAGAATATCCTTCAATGAATCTCCGATAATAACCAACTAAGCCTAGAAAGCTACGTATTTCGATTACCGACTTAGGTTGTTCTCAATCGCTGTGACTCATATCCCAACCTTGGATAAGACGTTACAATGACACCTATCGGTTTACTTATCGCTTACGAATATGGTGTCCCCTACGGAGAGTCTCGCGGCGGTGCATTCCACAAAGGAAGTCACAAGATAAAGGCTCAGTACCAAATTCTATAGTTGAATTTTTAACTCACGAAGTTCAATAGAGCCATTCGATATAAGATTTTAGAAATGAGTTTTGTCTAAGGGTTCAAAGTCGATACAAAATTTAATATCGATCTTTGGGAGTAAGCCAAGAAATTCTTTGAAATACATCGGGAAAAATCAATAACAACGGGAATATTATTCAAATCGACGTGTCTTTATTCAAATCCATAACATGGACTAAGAAAACTTGACATCAAGTAATAAACGAATGACTTCATGGCTTGATATGAAAATGTTTGATTACCATGGTTTGATTGCTTGAATTGAATTAATTATTGAGTAGTGTCTTCACGTAAGAATCGATAATTGGTGCAATATAGTGTCTTCTTCTTTGTTCAACAACGCGTATTAGTGTGTTTTAACCACCGGGTATTCCAAAGATACTTGGTAACAACTAATAGATTATTTATAAACAACTTATATTTGTCGTTTTCTTCATCCAATCGCTTTCCATTATGGGGCCCACAAAGATCTGCTACCGTCGCATGCGAATATTCCCGACAAAGTCTGAATATTCCACGACCAAACGAATATTCCAAACAATAATGAATATTTTATAACCACTTGCTTATTCGAAATATTTTTGCGTATTTTACCCATAACTATCCACATTAATCAAATCAACCCTTACTATTTCAAAATAATAAATAGAGGAAATTCCATTTTATTAAAAAAATTCGAGGTCTTACACGGGGGGTGTGGGGAGAGAAGGGTGGAGGAGAAAGGGCGGGAAGAGGGGAGGAGGAAAGGAGGCGTGAGGAGGGGATGCGGGAGGAAAGGAGGCGGAGGAGGGAGGTGGTGGTGAGGCGGGAGGAGGGGGAAGGCAAAGGAGAGGAGAGGGAGAGGAGAGGGAGGGAGAGGGAGGGAGGGGAGGAGGAGGAGGGAGAGGCGGGAGGAAAGGTGAGCGGGAGGAGGTGGAGGCGGGAAGCGGGAGGAGGGGGAGGAGGCGGGAGGCGGGAGGCGGGAGGCGGGAGGCGTGAGGGTGGGGAGGGGTTGGACAGGAGGAGGAGGAGGAGGAGGAGGCGGAGGGAGGGAGGAGAAGAAGAAGGGAAATAGAAATGGAGTGGGAGAAAATCGTGGGAGAGATGGGGAGAAAATTGTGGGAGAGATGGGGAAGAAAATCGTGTGCATAATTAAAGGGATAAGATTACACTCTTTTTGTAATTAAGTATTGCACTAGTATTGTAAATAAATATGGAAGTATATTAGTTGTGTAAAATTTTTATGAGGACACTATTGTTGTAATTATTTTTAAAAATGTAATAGAATATGTAATTGTCCCTTTTTTTTATTCCTATCTTAATAGCAATTCATAAAAGGCCCATTTTTTTGTTGTCGATTTAGGCCCTTAAAAACTCAGAGTCAGCCCTGGGAGTAAGAGTAAGAGTAGGAATAGAAGTAAGAGTAGGAATAGGTAGGGATAACCACCCCCAGAACTACAAACAACTTAAAAGCTCTCGACTCCCATTTATCTTGATCACCAAAAATTAAATACACACTCCCTCAATTTCAAATTTAGTATATTCTTTTATTTATATATATATCTAATTAACAAAATACAATTGATGTTCATCCTAATAAACAATCAAAATTGTCCAAAGTTTGGGATAAATCTCACCGTTCATTATATCTCCTTTAACTTCAAAGGATAAAAACTTGATCTCTCTCACTCTCAGATCCTCCTCCTCCTCCTCATCCTCCTCCTCCTCCTCCTCCGTTTTTCCTCCTCCCGAGCTCGTTCTCTGCCTCCTCTATTTTCTAGCAGCATAATCAATCTCTCACGTAGTCTTGGGAGGCACGAGTAATATGATATATATATATATATATATATATATATATATATATATATATAAGAAGAAGAAAGTTGTTAGTTTAGTAGTGAAAATATAATAATAATAATAATAATAATAATAATATTATTATTATTATTATGACAACAAATTTAAGAATATTAATTGTGCCATCAATAAAAAGAAAATTCTATTAAGAAATATTTTTTATTATTTATTAATATTAAAATTCTTTTTGTGAAATAAAGACAGTAATTTTTTATTTGTTAGGAGGCATGGCCATTGATTAATTAGTCTTTGTGCATCTAGTTGATACGTACTTTTAATAAATCTTTTGAGAGTCCGTCCATTTTGTTAAATATGGTCGGTCGGAGTTCTGTCATTTAGGGGTGAGTATGGTGCGGTTTAGTACAATTTGACCAAATTATATTTGAAATCGCTTAAGTGTGGTTTGATAAATTCAAAATCGCACACAAAATCGCTTGTGATTGATGTGGTGCGGTTTGATCCAAAATCAATTGAAACAACAAAAAAGGTCTAAGCCTTCAATAAAATTTAACACAAAGCTCACATCGAGCAATTAACTTAGTAACAGAGTCGGCAATGGGAATTATATCAAGTATAAAGCTTTAAAACTAAAACATACGCTCTATAAAACAACAGATACCATATATTCGATAACAAGCAAGAAGGTTTATCTAATTTTTTCAAAATTTAAAAATATATACTGGAGATAAAATAAAATTTTATCTTATATATTGCAGGTAGGACTTATAGAATATAATCCTAATTGTACTTAATTTGAAACATAATCTATTACACTATTACTACTATAGCATAGACCTTAACCAATGCATCAAGTGCTCGAACTAACGAATTTGGCCCCTCAGTTATAAGCCTCTCCAGTAACGTATCAAACAAATCCTAGATTTCAAAACTCAAATGTTTAATTTTTGACTCTATAACCTATAATCATCTTCTTTCAATTGGTGAAAAAATGACAATGCAAAACTATTTAAGGTTTTCTCTGAGTGTGTTCAAGTGAAAAGTAACTTTAGAATTTACTAGAGATAATATATAGATACACGCACATGGTGCTGTTTCGGTTTTATGCGTGTGGTTTTTGCGAGTAACCAAACCAGAACCGTAAATTTGGATATTCAGCCCACCTAAAACCGGCCACATCTGTAGGGCAGAATTTAAGTACAGTTCTTTGCAATTTTATGCGATTTCGGCCCAATTTTGTTACTTGCTTTCGACACTACGCCACTTGTTACGGTAGAAAGGCTGAATGACACTTTTGTCCATCTAAGTTGTTACTCACTTTTAAAATTGTACCTAAAGTTTATTTTTCGTCAGTTAGGTCCTTAAAGTGACATTTTTTTGCGTTTCTGTCCCTTTTACCCGATTTGACTATAACCCGACCCAACCCGACCCATTTATCTTTTTACGATTAGATTTTTTTTTGCTTACTTCGTCTGCCTCTAAGTTTGCAGATTATATTTTTTTATTTTAAAAAAAAATTATTTAAAAAAATAGAAAATTTTATTTTTGCAAAAAAATAAATAAAGTTTCATAAAATATATATTAAAAAAACTTTATTTTTGTAAAAAATATAGAAAATTTATTTTTTAAAAAAATGAGTAAATTAATAAAATACATATTAGGTAAAAATAAAACATTAATTTTAGAAAAAGAATATTTTTAAAAAAATAGTAAAGTTTCATAAAATATAGATTGAAAAAAAAAACTTAAAAAAAATTGAATTGTTTATTTTAAAAAATTAGTAAATTTTTTAAATATAGATTCAAAAAAGTAAAATACAAAATAAAACTATATTTTCAAAAAAATAGAAAATTTTATTTTTAATAAATGAATAAATTTAATAAAATATAGATTCAAAAAATAAACTTTATTCTAAAAAATAATTATTTTTTTAAAAAATGAGTAAAATTTCATAAAATATAGATTTAGAAAAAAAAAAAAAACTTTATTTTCAAAAAAAAAAATAGAAATTTTAATTTCTATAAAAATGAATAAAGTTTAATAGAATATAGATTCAAAGAAATAAAATTTTATTTTAGGAAAAAAATAAAAAATATATATTTTAAAAAAAAATGAGTAATGTTTCATAAAATATAGATTCAAAAAAAAGTAAAACAAGAAAATAAAAATTTGTTTTCAGAAATAAATAGAAATTTTTATTTTTTTAAAAATAATTAAATTTCATAAAATATAGATTTTAAAAAATGTAAAAAAATAAAAAAATTTAAATTTTATTTTCAAAAAAATAGAATTTTTATTTTTAAAAAAATAAATAAAGTTTAATAAAATATAGATTCAGAAATATTTATTAAAAACAATCTTTTCAAAAAAAAAAAATTTTTTATTTTGTAAAAATGTGTAAAGTTTAATAAAATATAGATTCAAAAAAAAATTAAACTTTATTACCAAAGAAAAATAAAAAATTTATTTTAAAAAAAAGATTAGTAAAGTTTCATAAAATATAGATTCAAAAAATAAAAAAAAATTTATTTTTAGAAAAAAGAAAAAATATATTTTTTTAAATGTTTTAATTTTCATAAAATATAGATTTTAAAAAATATAAAATAAAAAACATTAAAACTTTATTTTTAGAAAGAATAAAATTTTTTTTTTTTTAAAATGAGTAAAATTTCATAAAATATAGATTCAAAAAAAAAGCAAATATAGATTCAAAAAATTTTTTTAAAGATCTGTAAATTATTTTTTGAAACTTTACTCATTTACCTTTTTTACTCATTTACTTTAAATTTATTTTATATTTTATATGTTAAACTTTTTTTTTGAATCTATATTTTATGAAACTTACTTATTTTTTTAAAAAAAATAAAAAATTCTGTTTTTTGAATAATTAAGATTTATTTTTTTGTTTTATTTTTTGAATCTATATTTTCTGAAACTTTACTCATTTTTAAAACATAAAATTACAATTTTTGAAAATACTTTTTATTTTCTTCTTTTCTTTTTTAAATCTATATTATATGAAACTTTACTCACTTTTTAAAAAATAAAATTCTATTTTTCTGAAAATATATTTTTTTTTTTTGTTTTATTTTTGAATCTATATTTCTTGAAAATTTACCCATTTTAAAAAATATACTTTTTCTAAAATGAAGTTTTTTTTTTTGTTCTATTTTTTTAATCTATATTTTATGAAATTTTATTCATTTTTTTAAAATTTCTAGTTTTTTTTTAAAATAAAGTTTTATTTTTTTTGAATATATATTATTTTAAAACTTTACTCATTTTTTTTAAAAAAAATTTCCTAAAAATAAGTTTTTTTCTAAAATTTAAAAAAATAAAATCTGGTAACTTAAGGGACAGAAGTGCAAAAATTGTGGAATCGGTTAAAAAATAAATGGGTCGGGTTGGGCCGAATTATAGCTAAATAGGGTAAAAATGACAAAAATATCAAAAAATATCACTTTGAAGACCTAATTGACGAAAAATAAACTTTAAAAACGACTTTAAAATTAAATGACAACTTGAAGGGATAGAAGTGTCATTTAGCCGACTAGAAACTTCCTTCTGTCATGATATACCAAGATTGAATCTGCATATTGGTTGGTTCTTTTGAGAGAGTCGTGAATGTAAAGTCAGTTGAGATAAAGTGGCCCCCATATGCAAACATTGGGCTTTTGCATATACGTTGTTCAAGTCTCGTCCAGATGGATATCTCTAACAACATGTTGGTTACTTTGTAGACAACATTGAAATATGGAGTACTATCATATAAACTTCTGTCAACTGATTAAATACAACTATTATCTCTCCCACGCACCCACCCACCCCCCTCCCTCCTCCCTCCCTCCCTCCCTCCTCTCTCTCTCTATATATATATATATATATATATATATATAGCCGTGTAACTTTTAAAATTACACAGCCTCCGCTAGTTCATCTAGCGGAAGGGCTTTAATATTTTCATGCTCCGCTACTTCGTCTGACAGAAGGCGTATTTTATTTTTTAATTCCAGCCCTTGATTCTTGTAATGTGTGGTGGAGATACTATTTGCCCAATTTTCATCCATAGTAAATACTTGTTATGGATCATTTCCCATATATATATATATAGGTAAAAATAGAGATACACGGCCGTGTAATTTTTAAAGTTACACGGTTTACGATCGTAGAGTGATTTCACTCTATGATCGTAGAGTAGTCCCCCGATGGTAGAGTGAATTTACTCCACGATCGTAGAGTGAATTCACAAATCGTGGAGAGACTACTCTACGATCGTAGAGTGAAATCACTCTACTAGACCGTGTAACTTAACAGGCAAAACATGATGGAGCAGCCAGCAGCACCAAAAAAGAAGATGCATATTTGGGTGTTGCGGTTCACAGCCAAGTGAGAAAGATCAAGCAAGAAATGGACAAGATTAATCACCCATCACTCGAGCAGCCGCCACAGGAGATAAAGAGGGTTTACAGCTGAGGACTAAAATTCCTGAAAGATAACAATGGTAAAACCATAAAAACAAAAAACTTAAACAGAAGACAATCATGTTCTGGAGAGAGAATCCCTCCTCTAAGCGCTCCTGGCTCTGCTGCAAAACATCAAAGAGACGCAAAGAACACTACCATATCCCACATAAATTCAAAGGATGAAATTGATTTTTAGATCCAAGATTTTCAACCCAATAATATACACCCTAGTATATTAGGCAAGCACTGCAGAGTCTCCCAAAGCTACAAACTATCACGCCAAATAGACTATCAAAAGGTCTTATTTCTTCTTGGTCAGAGATAAACACCTGATATAACTACAGATTACATCACCATTATAACGAATATTTACTCTTAAACAAGAAGGGGCACACCCAAGACTCACTAAAAAGTCCCAGACTAGCTCCTGAACCAGACTCCCAAAAATCTCAAACTAGTTTAAGAACCACAATACTGCTGGATAGTGCAAAAACACATGAAGGCAAGAGTATAATAGTACAAGTGTTACACTGCACACCAAACCAGAAAAAGGCTTCTCATTCTTATTATTAACTTAGCTACAAATTTTGGATATGTTTATATCAACAGACAATGTCTTCAAGGATCATCTATAACTATAAAACATACCAATCCTTACTATATTCTGAGACTAGGTGAAACATTACCTTCATCTGTAAAAACTCTGAATGTAACTAATAAACATCATTTACAAGCAAAAGAAATTTGTCTGTCTGCTATTTTAGTAGTAGATTACAGATGTACCTAGGCTAGCTAAAATTTTAAGAAACATAACTACAGTTTTAAAGGCAGAAAACATTCTAACTTGAAAGAGAGAAACTAAAGTATAAATAAAGTTTAAAATAAATTAAAAAAAGTTGGTAAAGGAGACGTACATTCCCGCAAACAATGAAGCATCCACGAATCAATTAAATCTCCAACATGATGAGCGAAAACTTAATTTTGAGAAGCAACTGATTCTTTTGAAGAGAGTAACTTCACCCTCCTCGTGAGATTTCTCATCACATCTATAATTACCGACTTCTTTTGAATTCTGAACTGGATAGCCAACTCTGTCGAACTAGAAACATCATTCTTCAATAGGGATTCATCCTCCATTAACTTTGTGGGAAAGTGCTCAAGTGCAATCACGCATAGTGCAATACAAGTACGAAGAACGGCCACTTCATTTGGTATTCCTAGAGGCGCCTCAACTGATATTGACTTTAGCATATTTAGATCATGATTATGTACTGTTTCCATATCCCTTGCTAGGAGCACTCTCAGGGCAGCCAACAAGCGGCCCTCTACTAATTCTGGTCCTCCCAAGCTCACCTTTTTGGGGAAAGAAAAAGACGACATAAATAAGGCAACAATTCATGCTCAACATTGTGAAATATAACTAGGAGACATGATCAAGACAATAGTTGTCCATTAAAAGATAAGTGAGCCATCTATGTCCATACAAAAATATATTAGCTTACAGCATTTTGGACTAGACTAAAAGGAGACAGAATATTGCGGTCAATTTGGAAGCATTGGTCTTCATGATTGAAGAAATGCTACTGATCAAAAAAAAATAATTGAAGTCATGAAGGTCAGCAGTCTGATAATAGTTTTTTTAATTTTTAATTTTTAATTTTTGATAAGTTAGCAGTCGGATTAACAATAGAAGTTTGCTTTAAGCATGGTTTGTGCATATATCAAAGAAAGGATCATTTGACTGAAGGTTGGTTCTGAACGAAAATAAAGTGGAGCATGAACCTTAAGAAGAGAACTCTCTCCATCTAAATTTAGCTTGGATAATATAAGTTGCTGCCAAGGAGCTGGCGTAGAAAAATTGGGGGATGAAACTCCAGCAGCCATGCTTGCAGCATCCAGAAGAGCTCCATCATACTTGAGTTCAATACAGTCATAGGGATTTGACGGTATCACAAATCCATAATCTAGAAGGAAAAGATCATTGTTCAAACAACCATAGTTAAGAACTATAGGATCATCTTGTTTGATCTCAGTTCCAGTAACAACCTGGTGTGCATACAGACATCATATTCAGTTAGTTGATATTTAAACAAATTTAATTTAAAAAGAATGGTGACTCTCTAATTCTGCAACATAAGTCCTATAAATTAGTCAAGAAGATAATAAAAGTAATCATGCCTTTACTAGCATCTTCGCTTTCTCAGTGCCTTGTTCCTGAACAATTTCGGCATTTGGATTGAAGCTGTGGTTGCACATATCAACAAGTGGAAGCATCATGGGGACACTAATGTGGGCACCATCTTGGAGTTTTCTCCCATACAAGCGGAATGCTCGAGATGAAACCGCTGACATGGCCCAGCCTAGGGAAGATGCATCTACATCCTGGCCTCCAAAAGGATGATCTTCTGCTTTCAGATTTTCAAGTACACGTTTCACTTCTTTCTCGAAATCAAGAAGAAACCGGCATCTCTTGTTCACCTGTATGTCGTAATATTATCTATGTTTAATATATCGCTCCGCAATCAAGCGGCAGTTTGAGAAAAAACCTTCACAAAAGGTATGGACACTTACAGTTGATTCAGAGGATACTAAGATGAAGAAAAATTCATGAAAGTAGTTAACGATGAAAAACTAAAAAAAGGTCCTACTTCAGCAAGTTCAACAATTCTAGCCCAAAAAAATCAAGTTAAGCAGGAGAAAATCATCCTTACTCTGCATCATGCAAATACCTGGTAAAGAAGAGGAGCGTACTGCAAATTCTTGATATCCTCTCCAGGAAAGAAGATTGGTACGTTATAAGTTTCTGGAAGATTGCTGATGTATGGCCACCAGAAAGAACCAACTTTTGCCCTTTCTTGCAGAAGTTTTAATCCCAGTTTCATAGCCCACAGCTCCTCTGCCAAATGTTCCAAATGTCGAATTTACTCTCTATATTCAAAACTCAAACTAGCCTAATTTGCAAAATAGAGCTGCTAACCTATTTAGGTAAAGAGAGAAACCAACATACCAATGTGTAGTAACCATGATTTTCAAGCTTGAAGAATTTACATAAAATAAAAAAAAATCAATAAAAATAGAAAACAGAAAAATAATCATTCGCAAACTTATACTAGTAAGGACTTTTATGCTATATAATTTAATATGGGAATTACTGAAGACAAATCACTTTCAGAATGGGCATTTCACACTGATAATTTTATCAGGTCTCAAGTGATTGGATGGCCATAGAAATTTCATGATTTTCTAATGCAGGGTGTACTTTTTTAGTAGTTTTTCCTAGTAGGATCACATAAGAGTGGCTTTACTATGTAGTTCAACACTCAACAATGTATATTTCTAATACTCCATATCACGAATGTCCTTGACATTTGCCAGCAGCTAAAGATAACATTGCACCAAAAAAAGGAAGCTGAAGATAACATTTTGGAGTGAACAATGCATCATTTCAACCAAGAAAACTAAAAGCAAATCCCATGAACAAAATCTTCAATATAATAACTACTAAACAAAACCAAATTATCCAAAATCAGGTAAAATAAAACCCAATTGGCCAATTCTTATATTATGCCACCCCAAGGAAATCATTCATAATATATATTAACCCACCAACTTTCACTGCACAACCCCATTAGCCAAATTATCTCAGCATCCAATGCTCCAAATTAACAAACTTTTGAGCACAAAATACTCTACCAGGAACTTGACCGGCCAAGCTGACCAAAACAGAATAAGCATCATCTCCGCCATCTTCTTTTACAGAGGACCCAAACCGCAATGGTATGTGGTGGGGAAGGGCAATAAGGTCAGACCCTTTAGGAATTTCTTCAGAGGCAACCAACCCAAGGCCGTAGGGGTCCCGTTCTGCTATCCTGACCGACGGATGCACGAAACCCCCTTCTTTCCGGACCCAATTGATGAGGTCAGGTGGGTGTGGCACAAGCCGGTCGGGATAGAAAGAGGTGGGAGAAGCGGCGCAGGATAGACGACGGAAGTGGGATAGATAGGCTTTGGTTGTTGTGGTTATCAAGTATAAGTCTCGGGTCGCCATTAATGCTATCTTGCTCGGACTTGAGCTTATGAAGCTCGACATTTTGCCTACTGCCAGTACTCAACACCCAACGTGCAGAAGTTGTAATTAGTTTTGGTTTTGCACCCTGTTTGGTGATTATTTTTATGATATTATTTTTTGGTTTTCTTTTTTTGGGAGTTCTATTGGAGAGAAAAAAAAAGTAGCACAACAAAAATAGTATATAATATTGCTGATTTAGATATAACAAAGAAATACTGCGTCACTCCCAAATTCGAGTATTTTATTTTCACAGAATTTGATGTTCGATGTTCGATGTTCAATTAAAGCATATCTAACTACCTATAAATAAAAAGAACTCATAAATAAAATAGAAATCCTTCCTTTAAGGGTTACAACATCTTAAATAAAAGACAATTCCGGGCCATCTAACCTTAAAACATCAATGCAGAAACATAAACATAACATAATAAGTCTTAAATACAACATCTCAAATAACAAATAACATTAAACAAGTCTTCATCACTTGTTTGCTTTTTCTTGCCATTATTAGTAGATGGTTCGTCAACTCTTTCAACCTTAGCTGCAATGTTATTATGCAAGAGTGAGCAACGATTGCCTACAAGTATAACAATAACAATAATAATAATAATAACATGCAAGTAACCAATGGATACTGGATAATAGAAAGTTCTGCTTTTGAATCAAGAATAGAACAAGAATCAAAAGTACATCTGAGGGTCACAAGACCATGAACTGAAATTTAACTAGGCACACTTAGAAGAAGGGTTGAATAAGTGTGGGAGCAATCTATGACCAACTTTTAAATTTTAAAAGAAACTATTAAATTCAAATTTCTATTATAATTAAGAATTGATTATCATTTGAATTAATACCAAATCTCATTGAGTTGATTGTTTGTTTTTAAGAAAATATTCTGCTGAATTTATAACTTAGATAAAATACTTGGTGTTAAAGAATTAAGATAATACTAATATTCAAATTTTAATTATTAAGATAATTAAATAGCTTTTGTGAGTAATTAAAATAAAGCAAATAATAAAATCAACACCAAGATTTTTTACGTGATTCAGCTATTACCTTCTATAATAATAGCCTAGTCCACGTCCAATACCAACTAGTATTGGAGACTCACCTTATTTATTTCTTTATAAATAAACACTGATTACAAAACAGATTCTTACAATAATTAATAACAATTAATTTCTCTTGAGCACTCTTGCTCCTTGTGCACCTATGCACTCTTCAAGCACCTTTGCTTCCTTGAACCTGTTTGTAAACATTTTCTCTAATCCACTAGGATTAACACCTTTAGACTACACTTAGTCTAAATAGAAAATTTAAATACAAATATAGAGGTCTATGATCAATGCAAGAATAATCAATTTAATAATTTAAAGGCTCAACTAAATGCAATGATCAATTAGTACAGAAAGATAATCAATTAAATCTTACCAAATACCAACTAAAAGAATATCAGAAGTATAATTGCTCAGCTGATCAAAAGTTGCACCATTTAAAACAAGTTGCTCGGTAATATCAATAATTAGTGCAAATAGTATTTCGTGAATTGTGTCTTATTCTATACATGAAATATTGTTTATATAGCCCATATAAAAAGTTACCGTTGATCTCAGATCACACCTGTTCCATTTGTCCAAAACAATCGGCTTAATAATATGGAAAGAACCCACAACGGTAAATCAACAGTATAATTAATATTTATCCAAATAACAACTCAATCCTTTTTAGTGTTATACTGTTGGGATAAATTCAAAGACACCTTTAAGAAATAACCCACTACATGATCATTTTTACTTTATCTTTCCATCTCATAAAGTGACGTTGGTGTTTAACAGCAAACTTTTAATCTTCCTTTATCTTTCCAATATTCAAGGTATTAGAGTCTCAAGGTCTCTATAAGAACAACTGCACACACTCATCATGTAACTACTTTTTAGCTTCTAGGCATATAATACTTATATCCACGTGTATGCAGAAAACTAAATTCAGAATATAACACAATAAAAGCATGCACACGTAACATATATCAAGTAATAAAATATTAATCCCTTTTGTACTTGATAATATATATTAATTTATTTTAATATTAGAAAAACCTTTTTCATTAGATTTTAAATCATTTTTCATTTAAGACATTTAAAACTAAATGCCAATGATATGTCCTAGAGCCTTTTAAATGAAAAATCAATTATTATGCAATTGACCTTACACTTTGTTTCCTAGAAAAAATTCTTCAACCACGTGAATATCCCACCAATATTCTTTATCACCAGATACCTGAAATGCCATAAAACAATTTAGTATATGAACAATTCATCATCAAAACTTAAGGATGGAATATGACTAAGTCAATATGAACTATGTTCTAGGTTATCAAGTATTTCTACTTTAAACCGTTAACAGTCATAAGACTATATGGACCTTACTTCTCGTACTTAGGGGGATCAGTCATTTTTATCATGTATGTGCACAACAGCTTAACGCCATCGCGTAATATAATCCCCTATAAAAGGGTTGTTCATCCCAGTTTGACATAAGAGTCCGTACTAAAGTAAGTTTAGTTTGAATTAACTTCAATAACAGTTCTAGAATTTAGAATGCTCATCAACTATGAACTAGTCGAATCAAGAAGGGTTCGTTAATCATTCAAGGTTCAATAATATAATTGATACTTAAATCAAATAATGAATCTCAAAGGTATACAATTGAATAAGCATTGTATATTATTTTAAAAGAATTAGAACATCTCATTTGGAATCATGAACTTGAATAAACAAGAGTAAGAACTTTCTTAATATAAGAATAGGATTTATAAACTTGCATTACGATAACAAGTAGGGTTAGGAAACTTGCCCCGTGCGTATATTATATGTTTACTATTCACATTCCCCAATTAATCCTACATACCATTTAAAGTCACAATACCCATTAATTATAATACAACTAATATCATGAGTACACTTTCTTTTAACTTAATTCAACTCTAAGTCTGATTATATTAATCAAACTCACAAACATTAACTCTTAAACACATTATTATACTTCAAAATAACGAGTTTAAACACTTATTTGACTTATCAATTAATAACGTAAAACCATCATTTTGACATATTAATAATCTGTTTTAACATCTCATTACATGTTCATTACATTTTCATGTTCATTAAATTAGGTTTGAATTATATTTTCTGGACTTATATAATTAAATACAATTTTCTGGTCAAATCTGCCAAGTAGCGTTGCGACGCCCCATAATGAACTGGAAGACGGCGCTGCGGCGCAACATAGGCGTTGCGGCTCGTTAGTTAAGCCTATAAGTAGGACTGAGCAAAAAACGGGTATAACCGAATTACCAAACCAAAATAATTTAACCGAATTTTTTTGATAATTTGATTATTTTTAACAATTCGGTTATATCCGAAATTTTTTACGATTTTCGGTTAGTTTATACGGGTTTACTTTTGGGGTTATTCGGTTTAACCGAATAACACTCCTCACTTTTTTTTAACACTTTTCGTGCATATACATAAAGAGAATAAAAATAAATATACTAGTAGTAGTAGTAGTACACGTACAAATTACAAAACAGAAGCAGACTCAGTAGCCTACCACCAAATGTCTCTCTCTTTATTCCTTTTCTTCTTCTTCACTGTCCAAAACTATCTCTCTGTTCCATTCGTCCTCGTCCTCTCGTAGGACGACCTTAAGGACCCACCGCCGGCCGATTCCCTTTCCCCTGATTCCGACGCCTTCAACTCCGATTGGGACGAGTTCGGCAATTTCGAGTCGAAATCCGATGATGAGCTCGACCTAGGATCTGGTGCTCGATCTTCGAGCCTAACTCCACACCCAACCCAACTGCACCTGTGACGCCCCCAAAACAGGTATACATCACCCATCTTGAGTCGCCAAATACATGGTACATAAATCACATTCAAACTTAATTATACAACTGTTGGGTAATATACGACAAAACATAGCTGAGAGTTTAAACAAGAATATTGCCTTCTAGATAATATCCACTCTCAATGGAGTCCTCATTACATTTATTATCACATTATTCTGTAGAATAGTGAGGACTACTAAAGCCACTTATCCTAGACCATCACTCCATTCCCCGACTCGTCCCAGCTATGTTCTCATTTCCTGAAGAGAACAATGAAAGAAAAGGGTGAGCTCAACTAGCCCAGTAAGAAATATTATGATTAAGATAATGCAGAATAAATTATCCTTAGCCTTCAACAGTATAACAACTGATAGAATATAATAAACATCAAGTTTAACTGCAGCGAAATAAGCAATCCATTAGAAGAGTCAAGTAGAACATAATGTCTACTATCTCTTCTAGATTAAAAGTCCATCGTTAATATTTCATTCCTGTAATACTCAACAACAGTTCTTTGTTATACCCAAGACAAAAAGAACTATCATCACCTCTCTTTACCTAAACCACCAAAGATTATAGTTAAATCCACAATTCATATTTATAATCATGTAAATCAACAGTTTCTCCTTGCCACAAAGACTTAATAGAACATTTAATCAATATCCTTACCCCAAAGGCTAAAGATATTCAAATGTAATAACAATGATTATACCAATCAGTTGTCTACCTTTGTACTACGAGCCAAAGATATTCAACTATAAAACCAATGGTCATGATCATACCAATCAATTATGCATCGAGGCACTACGGCCAAAGACATTCAACTGTTAACTAATGGTCATGATCCTGCCAATCACATCATCGAATTATCCATGCACTACGGGCCAAGGATATTCGTTATTATCACCAACGGTTATGATCATGTCATACACCTGTCCATCTTTGCACGTAATCCAAAGATATACAACTATAAAATCAATAATCAACAGTCTATCTTTGCACGTAAGCCAAAAATATACAACTATAAAACTAATAATCAACAGTCCATCTATGCACATAAGCCAACGATGACTTTCATCACAATATAAGCATGAGGATGATGACAATGATATAAGCATTAATCAAACGAAATCAAGGATAAATATTAAAAACTTTAAATATATTCAGAGTTTAAAAATATCCAAATTGTCAACATGATACTGCTTTGTGGAGTAAAATTCAAGAATAATATTCATGTACCAAAAATAATTTGGACAGAAAAAAATATATTTTTCGGGTGAATAGTACACTGTGAATAGTACTTCAAGAATAGTATCTCGTGAATAGTATCCCAGCATGAAAAGTGTCCCAAATATCCGAGTGAATAATACTAGAGTGAATAGTAACCCATGAATAGTAACTTGTGAATAGTAGTCCGGCATGAAAAGTGCCCTGAATACCTGAGTGAATAATACTAGAGTGAATAGTAACTGGGTGAATAGTAACCCATGAATAGTAACTCGTGAATAGTAATCTGGCACGAAAAGTGCCTCGAATACCTGAGTGAATAATACTAGAGTGAATAGTAACTAGGTGAATAGTAACCCATGAATAGTAACTCGTGAATAGTACTCTGGCATAAAAAGTACCCCGAATACCCGAGTGAATAGTAACTTCGACACAAAAAGGTAGAAATTCCACAATAAAATTCGTACCAATATTCCGGCATAATGATATTGAAAGTAATAATATCATTTACGAAGAAATAATACCCCTTACGACTGTTGAACGAAAATAATATTCCTACGAATACGAAAAATAATATCTCTTCAGAATATGAAATAAATAATACCCCTTACCTCAGAAGAAGACTCCATACTGGAGTAGTGAAGTAGAAGACTACTCTTCTTCTATCTCTCTATAGCTTCTCTCTATATAGCTTCTCTCTCTATAATTGCTCTTGTGAGTCTAGGTGAATTGGTAAGAATGAAAGAAGAATGAGCTTCTATTTATAGGAAAATATAGTTTCGATAATTGCACGTTTTGGGGCTCAAAATATTACGGTATAATACCTTCCTCTTTTTCTTCATTTTTAATTTAGTCCTGCAAGTATTATCAAACTTGCACCACCTCTCCTAATAGTAAATCATGTGAATCAATAGTAAATCATGTGACTCAATAGTTCTAAACATGTGAAAAATTAATTACAGTATAGTACCTTCAACTATACCTCCATTTTTAATTTAGTCATGCAAGTATTATCAATCTTGCACCAACTCCCCTAATAGTAAATCATGTGAATCAATAGTACACACATGTGAACACATAGTTATAAACATGTGAATTAATAGTAATTAATTGCTCATTTATCCGGTAAATTACCCGATTGGTCAATATAACCTCCAGACATCAATTATTATCGAAATAAATGTCGATTTCTACTAACACTAATAATTTTCACACAATGGAACTATCAATTTCATCTTTAATCAATACGAACTTATTCATTATTAATATTATAACTCACAATATTTAACAACTAGGTCGTTCCCAGGAAAGAGGGGGCTTTCCGATAAGGATTTCTCCCTATTGGCGCGCAATTAGATTATTTAACCTCTCATTGACAGAACTTCTAGACATTGTCAATATTGCAAATAATAATATGAATAACTTTGTCGTCTCAATTATTGATTTAATAATATAACATATTATGCAGATGATACTGTGACAATAATTAAATCAATAATATCAGAGATATGATGCAATAATTACTGTAGCAATAACTGAGTGACTTCTCACGTAAGCATCAATAATCAATACCGTGTGCTACTATGCAACCACGCGTATTACTATACTTTTATCACCGATTATTTTATGACAACTTGTTTACTTTGAAAAATTTTCACATATCATCCTTAACTTTAACCTTTTATAAATTTAACCATTTACTAAATAGAATAATTATAAGAAAATTGAGTACTTTCATTTAATAAAATTCGGGGTCTCACAACACCCGACAGTGATGGACCAGTTGTTGTTGCAGATGGAATAGGAGGGGCTGCTATGTATGAATTGGTTCGTGTTGGGGGCATGACAATCTTATTGGGGAAATTATTCGATTGGGCATGATAGTTGTTGTTTTTACCCATTTTATTTCAGTTTATGAAGAAACTGGTGGGTAAGGTTGATGGTGAATGATCCCATTCTACGAACGCACAAGGTAAATATGTTACATGATTTCGCTTGTTTCCTTTGAGCATTGGCCTTGAATGAATATGGACTGGACCTCAATTGCACAAGATCTAAACTTCTTCATTTATGTTACAGCCCCTATCAGTGGAGTTGGGTCCTGGAATATTGGGGAATATATTTGATGGTATCCTGTCCAATTTTGGTTCAAGTTTTTATTGTTTTGGTCCTAAACCTTTTAATTTCGGTTATTAACTGAATAACCGAATTATTAATTTGGTTATTCGGTTATTCGGTTATCATGTATTTCGGTTAGTTGTTCGGATATTTAAAACAGTGCAATTTCGGTTTTCTGTTATAACCAAAATGTTTATTCGGTTCGGATAATAACTGAATGCTCACCCCTACCTATAAGAAGGCGTTACGGCTCAGGTTTGGCGCTGGGGCTCTCTGTTTACTCACTGAACAGGCATTGCGACACCACGACTTGGAGATAGAGCGGTGTCGAAGGCACTGCGGCCCTTCATTTACTCTAAAATAAGGCGCTGCGACTACTCGAACCGAAGTGAGCGAGAGAAAGTTCACGAAAAACACAAAACAGGGCCATAAACTTCCAATTTCTTTGTCCATACAATAATTTAAGCATACCCAGACATTTTAATTCATATAGGATCATTACCCAACCTTTCTAGCATGATTCTAACAACATAAATCACATAAACAACTAATGTGACGCCCCCAAAATAGGTATACATCACCCATTCTGAGTCGCCAAATACATGGTACAGAATACAAATACAAACTTAATTATACAATTGTCGTGCAAAATATGACAACACAATAGCTGTGAGTTTTAATACGAATATTGTCTTCTAGACAATATCCAAACTCAAATTCAATCTCATTACAATTATTATCACACTATTTCACAGAATAGTGAGGACTACTAAAACAACCATTTGGACCGTCAATCCATTCCCCGACTAGTCCCAACTATATTCTCATTTCCTGAAGAGAACAGTGAAAGAAAAATGGTGAGCTCAACTAGCCCAGTAAGAAATATTATGACTAAGATAATAAAAAATAAATTATCCTTAGCCTTCAACAGTATAACAACTGATAGAATATAATAGACAACAAGTTTTAGATCAACAACTGCAACGGAATAAGTAATCCATTAAAAAAGTCAAGTAGAGCATGATATCTACTATCTTCTATGATTTAAGAGTTTATCATCAATTTTATCGTTGAGACTCAGCTTAATAAATAATTCACATCACTGAATTATCCATGCACTACGGGCCAAAGATATTCATTAGTATCACGACCACGAATTATCCATGTACTACGGGCCAAGGATATTCGTGTTTTCACCAATGGTCATGAAAATGCCAAACAAATCTTTGTACCCTTGGCCGAAGAGAACGCATGGTCATGATCATACCAATAACTATCGCTGAGACTCAGCTCAATAAATAATTCACATCATTTATAACATTACAGGTCATGATTATACCGAATAATCCATTGTCATAATCATACCAATCAACAGTCCATCTATGCACTACGAGCCAAAGATGACTTTCATCACAATATAAGTATGAGGATGATGACAATGATATAAAAATTCAATCAAACGAGATCAAGGATAAATATTATGGACTTTAAATTTATCCAAAGTTTAAAAACGTTCAAATGGTCAACATTATACTTCTTTGTGGAGTAAAATTCAAGAATAATAATGTATCAAAAATGATTTGGACAGAAAAGATATCAATTTTTATCATGAATAGTACCCCAGGTGAATAGTATCCGATTGAATAGTACCCCATGAATAGTATCCTGTGAATAGTACTCCGACATGAAAAGGTTAAAACTTATCAAGAATGCTCAGAATTATATTTTCATGAAAAGATACTGGATGAAGCGCAAATATCAATGATATTCTACTAATTTCAAGGAGTATATAAGTCATACTTTTACAAAATGAGTATATAATTCGGAATGTGAAACGAAATAATATTACTTACATACTACAACGTATGGAAGAAAATATTATTTTATACGAATATTGAAC
This sequence comes from Panax quinquefolius, assembly GCA_020205615.1. NCBI lineage: Eukaryota > Viridiplantae > Streptophyta > Magnoliopsida > Apiales > Araliaceae > Panax > Panax quinquefolius. The sequence continues at coordinate 187,693 of JAINUW010000034.1, forward strand.
AAAAATAATATTCCTTACAACTGTTGAACAAAAATAATATTCCTTACGAATATTGAACGAAGATAATATTCCTTACGAATATTAAACGAAGATAATATTTCTTGCGAATATTGAACGAAATAAAATTTCTTACGAATACGAAAAATAATATCGTAAGCGAATATGAAATAAATAATACTCCTTACCTTAAAAAGGAGAGTATTCCAACTGGTATATCGAATATATTCTTGAAGAAAACTTTCACTATTTTCTACACTCAAAGCTTCCTTAAACTATAAAAAAATACGCTCAATATTATAGAAGAAGAATTCTCTGATTCTGGTGTGATTTTTAATTCTAACTGAGCATCCTATTTATAGGAGAATGGAAGGATATTATTTAAAATTTTAATCACGGACGCATAGTGTGACGCCCCCAAAATAGGTATACAACACCAATTTTGAGTCGCCAAATACATGGCACAGAAATAACTACAAATTTATTAATACATTTGTCGTGCAAAATACGACAACACATAAACTGTGAATTTAAATACAAATATTGTCATTTAGACAATATACACACTCAAATAAGTCCTCATTATAATTATTGATACACTATTTTACAAAATAGTGAGGACTACTAAAACAACTTCTAGAACCATCACTCCACACCCCGACTAGTACTCGCTACATTCTCGCCTCCTGAGAAAAAAAATGGAACAAAAAGGAAAAGGGTGAGCTCAACTAGCCTAGTAAAGAATATTATGAATAAGATAATATAGAAAAAATAATCGTTAGTCCTCAAAAGGAAAAATCTGATAAAATACAATAGACAACAAGTTTTAAATCAATATTCGCAGCGGAAATAACAATTCATTAGAAGAGTTACGTAGAGGATGAAATCTACTTTCTTCTATGAATTTAAAAGTTTATCATTAATATTTTATCCCTGTAACTTCAATCAATATATATCTTGAATCAAATATTCATCTTTGCACTACAGGCCAAAGATATTCATTAGTTGGTCATGTGCATCTCAATACCTGTTGATCTTTGCACTACGGGCCAAAGATATTCATCAAAAAATCATTCACCTTTGCACTACAGGCCAAAGATATTCAGTAATATTATCATTTAGGACTAAGGATGATGAAAAATATTTTAAAGAAAACGAATCCAGTGAAACAAAAGAACAAATATTAAGGATTCATACTTTAAACAGTCCAAGTTCAAAAATACTTCATAAATAACCATAGTGGAGTAAAATTCAAGAATGATCAAAACATGAATACAATCAAGCTAGTATCCATAATAGATATCTTATACAAAAAATAAAAATTTAATTTTTCTGTAAATAGTGCCGTATTCGTGAATAGTATCGTATACGTGAATAGTAACCCCGACACTAAAAGAAAAGAATTTCACAAGAAAAATCTTACCAATATTTTGGCATAATGATATTGAAATAAATACTATCATTTATAAAAAAAAATAGCATCCCTTACCTCAAAAGACGAAGCCGATTTGGAATCTTTGGATATAGTCTTTGAATGAACTTGCACCGTAAAGCACCACTCAAAGTATCAAAATACTCACACGAATACGCTCGATAATATAGAGAGAGAAATCTTTAGTTTCTGGTGTGATTTTCAATTCTAACCTAAGCACCCTATTTATAGAAAACTGCTTAGAACACTAAAGCAGAAAATTTAATAAAATATTAATATTTCTTAAATTTTTTCCTACGCACACTGAGAAAATTGAATTCAACATGTTTACCACTCATGTGGGCCCCACCCAAGTGTAAAAAATGTTTTTCTTAAAATAAATATTTTAAATTCCAAAAATCAATTATTCTGGAACTTCAGAACTTCAATAATTCATAATAAAAAGCTCTTTTATCAGAAAAAATCAAATCTTATGTCCATTCCATAGAAAATTTAATTCTCTACAACTTTGCAGAAGAAAGTTTTTCCAAATTCCAAACAAAAATTGACCGAAATTCACATACGGACGATTTTGCAGGCTATAATCAAATTTCAGTCAAAAATGGGAGTCCATCAACACAAAAAATATGTGTTAAACATTTTTTGTAATAAAAATACTCTTCCTCCTCATTTATTCATATATCACACATTTATTGTAAAAATATCACCATTATTATATTATTAAAATATAATAATATATTTAAATGAATTATTTTATCAGAAAAAATAAAATATCAATTTTCAACAATTGTCACATTAAAAAAATTTCTCTATCTATATCCACATAAAATGAATATTTTTCTTATCATATAAATCAATAATTAATTATTCATAAATAATATTACAGAATCACAATCATCGACAACGGTAGTGCCGGAAAGAGGTGGCTTTCCAATAAGGATTTCTCCTTACTGGCGCGCAATTAGGTGACCAGACCTCTACTTAGATAGAACTTTCTAGACATTGCCAATAATGATATCTAATAATATTATTCAAATAATATGAATTATTGATCTGATAATTAAAAATACTGTGTAGTGACAATTATTGAAACAACAATAGTATAAAATATCAACGTAGCAATTATTGAATCAATAAAATAAAATATTGAACAGTAATTATTGTAACAATTATTGAGTAGTGTCTTCTTATGTAAGAATCAATAATTGGTGCAATACCGTGTGCTACTGTGTTTTAACCACCGAGTATTTCAACAATATTAACGGTAACAACTACGTTGTTATTTATAAATAACTTATACTTGTCATTTTTTTCATCCAATCGCTTTCCATTATGGGGGCCCCACAAAATTTGCATGCAGGTAAATGCGAATATTCCAAGACAATAAGAATATTCCACGACCAAACGAATATTCCCCAACAACAATGAATATTTTATAACCACTTGCTTATCTAAGATATTTGCGCATTTTACCCATAACTAACCACATTAATCAAATCAACCCTTACTATTTCAAAATAATAAATAGAGGAAATTCAATTTCATTAATAATAAGTTGGGGTCTTACAACCTCCCCTCCTTATGAAATTTTGTCCTCGAAATTGACGTACGTACCAGATGTTTCGAAAAGGTGAGGATACCTCGCTTCATTTTCGTTTCTAACTCCCAGGTCATTTTCTCAATAGCATGGTTCCTCCACAAAACTTTGACTTGTGGTATGACCTTTGTACGTAAGACATGCTCTTTCCTATCCAAGATCTTGACAAGTACCTCCTCGTACGTTAAGTTTTCGGCTATCTCGTCCGGCTCTAACTCAATAACATGGCTCGGGTCTTTCACATATTTACGAAGCGCAGATATGTGAAAAACATTATGAACACGAGACATACTTGGAGGTAACGCGACTCTATAGGCCACATTTCCTACTCGGTCAAGAATCTAAAATGGACCAATAAATCATGGATTGAGCTTTCCTCTCTTTCCAAATCTTGTAACTCCCTTCCATGGAGCAACATGCAATAATACATGATCCCCAATACTAAATTCCACGTCCTTTTGATGAAGATTCGTATAACTCTTTTGTAGATCTTGTGTCGTTTGTATACGTTGTCGAATCATTTGAATCTTTTTTGTAGGAATATATACCAACTCTGGTCCCAACAATGTTGCTTCACTGACCTCATCCCAACATACTAGAGAGCGACACTTTCGTCCATACAATGCTTCGAATGGAGCCACACCTATACTTTCCTGATAACTGTTGTTGTAGGAGAATTCCACCAATGGTAAATACTTATCCCAACTCCCTTTGAAGTCTAGGACACAGAGTCTTAATAGATCTTCAAGAGTTTGAATAGTCCTCTCTGATTGTCCGTCCGTTTGAGGATGGTATGACAAACTGAATCGTAAATTCGTGCCCATAGCTTTTTGCAAGCTAACCCAAAATCATGAAGTAAATCTTGGGTCACGATTCGAAACTATGGATACTGACATGCCATGCAATCTCACAATCTCATTTACGTACATACGAGCAAGACGTTCAAGGGAATAAGTCTCCCATATCGGCAAGAAATGAGCAGACTTAGTTAATCTATTAATAATAACCTAAATCACATCTATGCCTTGAGAAACCGTGGGAAGACCCGTAACGAAATCCATGGTAATGTGTTCCCACTTCCATTCCAAAATCTCAAGTGGTTGCAATAGACCCTTTGGCACTTAATGCTTCACCTTTACATGTTGACAAGTTAAGCACCTAGAGATAAACTTCGCGATCTCTCTCTTCATATTGTTCCACCAAAAATGTATGTCGAAGATCACGATACATTTTGGTACTTCCAGGATGGATTGCAAATGGTGTATTGTGTGCCTCCATCATGATCTTGTACTTCAAATCAGAGTCGTTAGGAACACAAAGTCTGGAGTTGATTCAAAGTATTCCTTCTTCATCGATTCTTGCTTCTGGAATAACACCTTCTTGCACTTTCTTTTTCATACGCATCAGCTCCGGGTCTGTGGCTTGAGCAACTTTAACTTTTTCGATTAAAGTTGGTTCTATGCGTATACTTGACATCATCTCATGGGTCCCCGGAGTCTTGAATTCTATCTTCATCTTTTGTAAATCACACAAAATGGGTCTTTGTATTGACAACATCGCACTAGTTCCTGTATATGATCTTCTACTCAATGCGTCAGCTACCACGTTTGCTTCTCCAGGATGGTATTGAATGATATAGTCGTAGTCTTTCAATAGCTCGAGCCAACATCGTTGTCGCATATTGAGTTCCTTTTGGGTGAAGAAATATTTGAGGCTTTTATGGTCTGAATATATCTCCACTTTCTCCCCAAATAGATAGTGCCCCCAGATCTTTAGCGCGAAAACGATTGCTGCCAACTCTAGATCATGAGTAGGATAATTTCTCTCATATTCTTTAAGTTGTCGCGAGGCATAGGCTATGACTTTCCCATGTTGCATGAGAACACATCCTAGCCCTTTGCCTGAAGCATCGCTGTAGATAACAAATCCATCCGAACCAGATGGTATTGTTAGAACATGTGCCGAAATGAGTCTCCTCTTGAGCTCTTGAAAACTCTTCTTGCATTCCTCGCTCCATATGAATTTTGTATCTTTTCGAGTCAGCTGAGTTAACGGAGTAGCAATTCGAGAAAATCCTTCCACAAATCTTCGATAATAACCAGCTAAATCCAGAAAACTACGTACTTCGGTTACTGCCCTAGGTTACTCCCAACTTTGTATTGCTTTAATCTTCATCGGGTCAACAGATACTCCATGTTTTGACACTACGTGCCCAAGGAATGATACTTCCTCAAGCCAGAACTCGCATTTCTTTAACTTGGCATAAAGCTTATTTTCACTAAGCCTTTGGAGTACCAGCTTCAAATGGTGCTCATGATCTTCATGACTTTTGGAATATATGAGGATGTCATCAATAAAGACAACAACGAACTGATCCAAATATTCCTTGAATACTTGGTTCATCATATCCATGAAAGCAAGCAGGAGCAATAGTCAATCCAAAAGACATGACTAAGAATTCATAATGCCCATACAGGAGTTCGAAGGCGGTCTTTGGAATATCCTCGATTCTAATCTTCATTTGATGATATCCGAATGAAGATTGATCTTTGAAAAGAATTGTGCTCCTCAGAATGGGTCAAACAGGTCATTAATGCGAGGTAGCAGATACTATTCTTGATGGTGACATAGTTCAATTCACGGTAGTCAATACAAAGTCGCATACTCCGTCTTTCTTCTTTACAAATAAAAACAGAGCACCCCGAGGAGATGTACTTAGGGCCGAATGAAACCGATATCCAATAACTCCCGTAGTTGGACCTTTAACTCACGAAGTTCAATAGGAGTCATTTGATATGGGGTTTTAGAAATGGGCTTTGTACCAGGTTCAAGATCAATAAATAATTCAACTTCACGTTCTAGGGGTAAACCAGGAAGTTCTTCAAAAAATACGTCAGTAAAGTCACAAATAACAAGAATATTATTCAAATCTGACGTGTCTTTATTCAAATCCATAACATAGGCTAAGAAAGCTTGACATCCGTTTTTTAATAAATGAATGACTTTATGGCTTGATATAAAAGTGATTGATTTTAGTGGTTTAGTTGCTTGAATTCGAATAACAGATTGATTAGGAATATGAAAACTAACAACCTTACGAAAATAATTAATTTTGGCATGACGAGTAGTTAACCAATCAATCCCTAAAATCACATCAAAAGCAAGTATCTTTAAAGAGATAAGATCAACAGATAATGTGATGATGCCAACTTGGATCAAAAAAGATTTATAAACAGTGGATGTAATGAAAGTTTCTCCTAACGGAGTCTCCACAGATAGGTCAAAGTCTAATATCTCCGAAGTCAAGTTTAAACGTTGAGCACAAGCAGGAGAGATAAATGAATGGGTAGCACCGGTATCTAGTAATGTATAAACTTCGCAAGAATTTATGATTAGTTTACCTGTGATCACCTCATTTGGGTTCCTTACATTTTGACCAGTCACAACAAACGCTCTTTTAGGAACCGTTAACTTTGACTTTTTTGGGACAGCCTTTTGAGTCACCATCCCCGCTAGACTTGATTTTGCTACAGTACAATCTCGAGCGATATGTCCTTCCTTTCCACAATTATAACATACCTTTGTATTGTGGGACGGTTTGGTGATATGTCTCTCTTTCCCGCATTTATAGCATACGACCGGTGGTCGTTCTCCTCCCTTAGAACCAGTTGATGCTGGTGTTGACGTCTTCACATTGTCGTTGTTGTACCTTCTTTTTTAAAATCTCTTCCCGACTCGCTTCTTCTATTATCATGACCATGATTACCACCAGAGTGGTTACCGCTTTTGTCCGTATTTTTCTTTCCCCCCGTGATTCTGTCATTTCACGATTGTTGTCTTTGGTATGACCACAGTTGTGGTCCTCGGTTGAACGTACTCATTATCTCGCTCTAATAATTGAGCCCTGTTTACAACATCTGAATATAGAGAAAATTTATGAGAAATGATGTGAGACCCCAGATTTTATGAATAAAGATTTAAATATCTCGAAGTATTTTTTTTGAATATTATGGTGTGGATTTGATATAATGATATAGTTGTGGTAGTATTTATAAATTTTTCAAAGTGTGTAAGTTGTTATAAAATATTCGTTTGGTCGGGAAATATTCTTTTTGTCGGGGAATATCCGTAGGACGACACAATCATTGTCGTAGTAAGAAAACGACATAATTATCTTTTTAATAACGGCAGAAGTGATACCGTTAAAACTGTTGAACTACTCGGTAGTAAAAGTACAGTAATATGTGTGGTTGCATAGTAGCACATGATATTGATTATTGATGCTTACGTGAGAAGTCACTCAGTTATTCTCAATTATTGCTACAGTAATTGTTGCATCATATTTCTCATATTATTGATTTGGTTATTGTCACAGTATCATCTGTATAATATGATATATTATTAAATCAATAATTGAGACGACAAAGTTATTCATATTATTAAATTACAATATTTACAATGTCAGAAGGTGCATCGAGGAGAGGTTTGGTCATCTCTAATTGCGGCCAATAAGGAGAAATCCTTATCGAAAGCCCCTCTTTCACGAGGAGCGACACGGTTGTTAAATATTATGAGTTATAATATTAATGATGAATAAGTTCGTGTTGATTAAAGATGAATTTGATAGTTCCATTGTGTTGGGATTATTAGTGTTAGTGGAAATCAACATCTATTCCGATGATAATTGATGTATGGGGGTTATATTGATAAATCGGGTGATTAATTGGATAAATGAGCAATTAATTGCTACTAATTCACATGCTTATATAACTATTTGTTCACATGTGTATACTATTGAATCACATTCTTATACTATTAGGGGAGTTGGTGCAAGATTGATAATACTTGCATGACTAAGTTAAAGATGGAGGTATAGATGGAGGTACTATACCGTAATTCGTATTTTTCACATGATTATAACTATTGAATCACATGATTGAACTATTGATTCACATGATTACTATTAGGGGAGGTGGTGCAAGTTTGATAATACTTTCAAGACTAAATTAAAAATGAAAGAAAAGTTAGAGGTAGTGTACTGTAATATTTCGAACCCCAAAATGTGCAATTATCGAAACTGTATTTTTCTATAAATAGAAGCTCATTCTTCCTTCATTTCTCACCAATTCACTAAAGCTATTGAGCAATTATTATAGAGAGAAAGAAGAAGAGAAGTCTGCTACCTCTTTATTCCAGTATCCAGCTTTATTCTAAGGTAAGGGGTATTATTTCTTTTGTATTCATGAAGAGAGATTTTGTTATTCCATTCTTTATTATTATATTGGAATAACCTGTTTATGCGAAGTACCACATAATTGGTGAAATTCTTCTGTTATTCCATTCTTTGTTATTACATTGTAATAACTTTGTTTTATAAGTAATCGCATACGTGGTGAAATTCTTCTATTATTCTATTCTTTATTATTACGTCGTAAATATCATGTATGCATGCTATTCGTTCTGGGACTGGTTCCATTATTTATTATTCTATCGAATATATCCTATGTGTGCATTTACTTTGGGACTGGTTCCATTATTTATTATTCTTCGGAATATCCACATGTGCATTTACGTCGGACTGGTTAAAATTTTTATTATTCATTAGGAATAACCTATCTGTGCGGTCTCTATTGCATGCATGGTGAATCTTACGTTATTCCATTCTTTATTATTACATTGGAATAACACATGCGTGTGGATTACCACATGCATGGTGAATGATCCTTCATATTCATTCCTTATTAAATCGTGGAAATGATCTGTCTACGTGGATTACTGCATGACGGGAGAAAATCAATTTGCAGTTTCATATATTCTCTTATACTCAGTTGGTTAAAGTTTTGGCTTCTATACTCCATGAAATTAGTAGAATATCCTTGATATTTGCGCTTCATCCAGTATTTTTTCATTGAAATATTCTTCTGAGAATTCTTGAATTTTACTCTACAAAGAAGTATCATGTTGGTCATTTGGACATTATTGAGTTCAAGATAAATTAACTTATAAGTCTTTAAAATTTATTCTTGAACTTGTTTTATTGAATTATTATGTCATTGTCATGATGAGTTATGTTGGTTATTATGTGAAAACATGAAAGTTTCTTAGAAATCACAAAGGGTTGAAAATCAGATTTTGGGAAAATGGAACATGAAATTCAATTAACCATATTTCCTATTATATTTTGAATTTTTGAGTGAGGTAAAGTTCTAGAGTTAGATCTATGAGTTTCCTAACTTATCCAAGTGGAATCTCTGGAAAAGGTGTTGTAGATTTTCGTGTGGACTGATTTTAACAAAGCACAAAAAAGTGAAAAATGGGAAAACAGTTACTGCCCAAAACTTTGTAAGGGTTGTTTCAGCCACTTAATTTGTGAGAAAAATTATGGACTTTTGGGACATGAAAGTATATGGTATAAAGTACCTCCTGTCCAAAAATGAGCTCATTCCGACTTAAAATGAGCAAGTTATGACTATTTTAATATTTAGGTTTTTCCGACGAAAAATGCTATAACCGGAGTTCTATAACTCCGATGACCATGAAATTTAAAATAGAAGCTCACGTTAACATGTGTAAGATCCTGCCAAGATTTGGTAATTTTTGGAGTTAACCTTAAGGTAGCTAATTTCTTAAGGAATTAATTAGAAATTGATTTTTGAAAAAATAGTAAATGAATTTTAAAAATTTCGAGCAAAATATATGTTCTTTATGGGACTATATTCTGTTAAATCCCAGAAAAAAAATATTTTTGGGACTGATTTGGTATTTTTCATGAAAATGGTTTAGTTACGAACATATGAGTTAAATATGTTATGTGAAGTAACAAAGCTGGAAAATAGGATTTTATGGCTTAGAAATCCTATATAATCTATATGCAGATTTTTGATGAGGGATTTGATCATTAGTGATGAAATCTTATGAGTATGGCATTTTTGAATGATTAAATGCATTATGTGGTAAAGTGTAAACAATTGAAATAAATTGTTTATAAGTTTAAGAAGTGATTAAAATATTATTTTGATATTAATAATATTAGATTATTAGTTTATTAAGTGGTTGATAATATTTGGATAAATTTTAAAGTCTTTAATATTTATTCTTGTTTTCGTTTGATTAATGCTTATATAATTGTCATCATCCTCATGCTTATATGGTGATGAAAGTTATCTTTGGCTTACGTGCGAAGATAGACTGTTGATTATTGAATTGTATATCTTTGGCTTACTTGCAAAGATGATTGTTGATTATTGGTTTTATTGTTGTATATCTTTGGCTTACATGCAGAGATGGACTTGGTATGATTATGACCAGGGATTATTCGGTATAGTCATGACCATTGATGTTTTGAAGAATATCCTTGGCCTGTAGTGTAGGGATGATTTGATGATGTGAATTATTTATTAAGCTGAGTCTCAGCGATAAAAGCGATGAAAAACTTTTAAAATATAGAAGATAGTAGATTTTATTCTCTACTTGACTCTTTTAATGGATTGCTTGTTCTGCTGTAGTTAAACTTGATGTCTATTGTATTTTATCAGTTTAACATTGTTAAAGACTAATGATAATTTATTCTGCATTATCTTAGTCATAATATTTCTTACTGGGCTAGTTGAGCTCACCCTTTTCTTCACTGTCCTCTTCAGGATATGAGAATACAGCTGGGACGAGTCGGGGAACGGAGTGACGATCCAGATGATAGCATTAGTAGTCCTCACTATTCTGTTAAATAGTGTGACAATAAATGTAATGAGAACTCCATTGGGTGTGGATATTGTCTAGATGACAATATTCTTATTAAAACTTTTAGATTATGTTTTGTCGTATTTTACACGACAGCTGTATAATTAAGTTTTTATTTGTATTCTGTACCATATAAGTGGCGACCCAAGATGGGTGATGTATACCTATTTTAGGGGCGTCACAAATGAGATATTAACGTATATCGGGTTTCAAACCTCTCAGAAACATCCGCGTCATACGTTCCTCATTCTCCACCAAATGAGGTACAAACCTGGATAATTCCGCGAACTTCGCCTCATACTGGGACACCGTCATGTTGTTCTGTTCCAGTCTAATAAACTCCACCTCCTTCATATGACGAACACTTTCAGGAAAGTACTTGTCATTGAACAGTTCTGAAATATCTCCCAAGACATGCTGAGTGCGGCAGGATGGGTACGCTTCACAGATTCCCACCAGTAATCTGCCTCATTACGGAACATAAAGGTGGCGAATGGAACCTTCTGTTCCTCCGTGCATCCCAAGACATCGAATATCTTGATAATTTGCTTGACCCACGTTTCTGCCTTAATCGGATCCGGCTTTACCCAGAATTATGGTGGTCCCAACTCTTTGAACTGCTTGGCTGAGACAAACAGTGCGTTGCTATCATTTCCACCTGTATATTTGTACACGAGTCTCCTTCGTCTGATTTTGTATGAACTGCAAAAAGCTTCTAAACATCTCATCGTTCATCGTCTGCTCAGTGGTATTGTTTACTGAAGGAACATTGCCGGCCTGTTGCACGTTCTCCTCATTGGTGAGTAAAGGTGTCTCCACGGTCTCGTTTACTCCACTATTAGTATTCTCAGTTGCCATTCTCAAATATTGCCATAAAACAAGGGTTAATTAAAGAAATTAACATATCACATAATATCCCTATATTCTAACCAACCAACAAATAAGCTTAGGTAGGATACACTAGCGAAGGATTTACTCGTCTCTCCCCTCCTAGTTTTATTCCCCGATCTCCGCCAGAGACCAACTGTGTCGCCCCCAAAATAGGTATACAACACCCATTCTGAGTCGCCAAATACATGGTACAGAAACAACTACGACTTTATTAATACAATTGTCGTGCAAAATACGACAACACATAAACTGTGAGTTTAAATACAAATATATATTGTCATCTAGACAATATCCACAGTCAAATAAATCCTCATTACAATTATTGATACACTATTTTATAAAATAGTGAGGACTACTAAAACAACTTCTAGAACCATCATTCCACACCCCTACTAGTACTCGCTACATTCTCGCCTCCTGAAAAAAAAATGGAACAAAAAGGAAAAGGGTGAGCTCAACTAGCCCAGTAAAGAATATTATGACTAAGATAATATAAAACAAATTATCGTGTGTCCTCAACAGGAAAAATCTGATAAAATATAATAGACAACAAGTTTTAAATCAATATTCGCAGCGAAAATAACAATTCATTAGAAGAGTTACGTAGAGGATGAAATCTACTTTCTTCTATGAATTTAAAAGTTTATCATCAATATTTTATCCCTGTAACTTCAATCAATATATATCTTGAATCAAATATTCATCTTTGCACTACCGGCCAAAGATATTCATCAGTTGGTCATGTTCATCTCCACATCTATTCATCTTTGCACTCACGGCCAAAGATATTCATCAAAAAATCATTCACCTTTGCACTACAGGCCAAAGATATTCAGTAATATCATCATTTAGAACTGAGGATGATGAAAAATATTTTAAAAAAAATGAATCCAGTGAAACAAAAGAACAAATATTAAGGATCCGTACTTTAAACAAACCAAGTTCAAAAATACTTCATAAATAATCATAATGGAGTAAAATTCAAAAATGATCAAAACATGGATACAATCAAGCTAGTATCCATAATAGATATCTTGGACAAAAAACAAAAATTAATTTTTCTGTGAATAGTGTCGTATTCGTGAATAGTATTGTATACGTGAATAGTGTTGTATACGTGAATAGTAACCTCGACACTAAAAGAAAAGAATTTCACAAGAAAAAGTCTTACCAATATTTCGGCATAATGATATTGAAATAAATAATATCATTTATAAAAAAAATAACATCCTTTACCTCAGAAAGACAGTACTTCTGACTGGAATACTAGATATAGTGCTGAAGGAACTTGTACCGTAAAACAACACTCAAAGTATCAAAATACTCACAAGAATACGTTCGATAATATAGAGAGAGAAATCTTTAGTTTCTAGTGTGATTTTCAATTCTAACCTAAACACCCTATTTATAGGAAATTGTTTAGAACATCAAAGCAGAAAATTTAATAAAATATTAATATTTCTTAAATTTTTTCCTGCGCACACAAGGAAAACTAAATTCAACATGTTTACCACTCATGTAGGGCCCACCCAAGAGTAAAAAACGTTTTTCTTAAAATAAATATTTTAAACTCCAAAAATTAATTATTCTAGAACTTCGGAACTTCAATAATTCATAATAAATAGCCTTTTTATCAGAAAAATTCAAATCTTATGTCCATTCCATAGGAAATTTAATTCTCTACAACTTTGCAAAAGAAAGTTTTTCTAAATTTCAAACAGAAATTGACCAAAATCCACAGATGATTTTACACACTATAATCAAATTTCAATCAAAAATGGGGTCCATCAACACAAAATATTTTTTAAACATTTTTTGTAACAAAAATACTCTTCCTCCTCATTTATTCATATATCACACATTCATTGTAAAAATATCACCATTATTATATTATTAAAATATAATAATATATTTAAATGAATTATTTTATCAGAAAAAATAAAATATCTATTTTTAACAATTGTCACATTAAAAAATTTTCTCCATCTATATCCACATAAAATGAATATTTTCCTTATCATATAAACCAATAATTAATTATTCACAAATAATATTACAGAATCATAATACCGACAATCAGGTCGTTCCCAGGAAAGAAGGGTTTTCCAATAAGGATTTCTCCTTACTGGCACGTAATTAGGTGACCAAACCTCTCCTTAGACAGAACTTTCTAGACATTGCCATTAATTCTATCTAATAATATTATTCAAATAATATGAATTATTGATCTGATAATTGAAAATACTGTGTAGTGACAATTATTGAAACAACAATAATATAAAATATCAACGTAGCAATTATTAAATCAATAAAATAAAATATTGAACAATAATTTCTGTAACATATATTGAGTAGTGTTTTCTTACGTAAGAATCAATAATTGGTACAATATCGTGTGCTACTGTGTTTTAACCAACGAAAGTATTTTAAAAGATAATCTGAATAACTACTACTGCAGTTATTTATAAACAACTTATACTTGTCGTTTTCTTCATTCAATCACTTTTTGTTATGGGGCCCACACAAGGCTGCGTCGTCGTACGAATATTCCCCGACAATAAGAATATTCCACGACCAAACGAATATTCCCCGACAACAATGAATATTTTATAACCACTTGCTTATATAAGATATTTGTGCATTTTACCCATAACTAACCACATTAATCAAATCAACCCTTACTATTTCAAAATAATAAATAGAGGAAATTCAATTTCATTAATCATAGGTTGGGGTCTTACACATAGAACGAATTCGGACGAATTCAATTCACGGGCAAATTTTTATTTTTTATTTTTACTATGCAAACACTATGCATAATAAAATATAATATATTCTATTTTTCATAAAAAAACAAAACTTATTATAATATATATATATATAATAATAATAATCTTATACTCCCCCGTGACATCCAGGATTTCCCCCCCCCCCCATTTTTTTTCTTCCACATGTGAGCCCCACATGTGGCCCCCACCTTTATTATATTGAATAATTTTCTACCGATTATTTTAAAAAATGGGTAAGTGGGGGTGGTCTATATGATAAGCAAAATTTACAACAAATACTTCATAAAAATCCTCTCAATATTTTTAACAATATTTATTCATCAATAATATAACTTACAATATTAACAACCAAATCATTACCAGGAAAGAGGGGGCTTTTCGATAAGGATTTCTCCTTATTGGCGCACAATTAAATAACCTAACCCCTTTTCTCGACAGAACTTTCTAGACATCGTCAATAATGCAAATAATAATATGAATAATTTTGTCATCTCAATTATTGATTTAATAATATAAATTATTGTGACAATAATTGAATTAATAACGTGAAATACTATGCAGCAATTACTGTAGCAATAATTGAACAAAACTGAATTACTTCTCACGTAAGTATCAATAATCAAAAATATTGTACAATACCGTGTGCTACTATGCAACCACGCGTATTACTGTACTTTTATCACCGGGTATTCCAACAGTTAACGGTAAAACTTCCGCCGTTATTTTTATAAAAAGATATTTATGTCATTTTATAACTACGACAGTAATTCTGTTGTGGGGTCCACCAATGATTGCACCGTTGTATGAATATTCCCTGATAAAATGAATGTTCCCCGACCAATCAAATATTTTATGATAACTTGCATACTTTTCAAAATTTGCAAATACTACCCACAACTATAACATTATATCAAATCCACATCTTAATATTAAAAAAAATATTTTGAGAAATTAATTCTTTATTCATAAATTTGGGGTCTTACAACTAAATTTAAACCCATAACTTCCATGTTCATGCTATTTTTAAAAGTTTTGTCAAATATGATGAAATCACAAAAAACAAATTCATTATAACACCAAATTAGTCCATACAAGTTTCATTCTTTTCGTTTCTTAATGTATAAACTTAATCAATCATCAATTTACCAATTAATATGCAATTTAAACTTAAATTTTCATACATTTAAACCATATTCATATGTTATTTCTCTGTAAACTACAAAACTTCCTTTTTAAATATAATTTCATGAATTTGATTACTCTAAATCACATACAAATCATATAAAAACAGATTTTCAATACTAATAAACATCTAACATCAAGTTCTTAACAATTTAGCCATTAAAATCAATTTACAGAGAATTCATAATAACTTTCATGGAGAAAACTTAAGAACATAATTTAAAGCTTGAGATTAAGAAATTACCCTTGATTGTTTGTTTAGATTGCTAGAAGATGATAGAAACTCTTCTTTAATTCTCCAAACCTTCTTCTTGATTCAATATCAAATTCTCTCTCAAGTTTTGTCTCTCTTTTCTCTATGACTTGTGCTTTCAAATGAACTGATATAACTCTGATATAGCTATTATACGTATAAAAATAACTGGCACAACATGGGTAACAGTTAAGTGCATCAAGGCCTTAACTATTCCCATGTTCTTAAGGCCATGTTTGGCTTGGCTATAAAAGGCTCCTTTTTCATTTATTTTAATTAACTCATTTATTATATAGTTTATTTGTCACACTTTAATTAATCAAATTATATTATTTAAATTAAATTAAATTAAAGCCAATATTACTCATTAAATCAAATTATCACATAATTAAAATTCTTATTTATTAATTATGACAAATCATTAAATCTCTAATTAATTATTAAATATTAAATTAATTAGAACAACATTATAATTATTAAACAACTCATTTAATTTAATTCTCCTAATTAAATTCATACTTTTGAACTATAAAATTATTCCACATTAATTTAATTAATTAAATTAATATACCATAATTCCATCATATATTTATTTAACTTTCAATAAATAAATCAACAAAAATATTTATTTAATTCAATAAATATTTAAAAATTAATTACAAAAATCTCGTTCGTCACAAATTCTATTATAAAAAATATTATTTCACATGAGTTTTTGATATTCTCACATGTTCTCATCTCACATGAAGGTGGAATTAACTTTATTCTCATGTGAGAGAATGCTATATAAAAATATCAAAAACACACGTACCTATATTACAAAAAAATTGTTCCAAAAAATTTGTCGTTTACAACTTTCAAGGAGAATAAATTATTAATTTCCTATATTACCCCTACCTTCTTTCATTGTCCCAAGAAATTCTCTCCTTTGTATTAATAGTTTTCAACTTTCTATAAAGGGGTAGTGATGAAATTTCAAATAAATTTTACTTGGTAAATGATACTTTCTTAATCCATGTGCCAAAACCTTAAACGACAATCTTTTAGGAACGGAGGTAGTAATAAATATAACTTTGGTTCTCTTATTATTTTTAGCCCAATAAATAACACTCTATTTTTTCAATACAAGACCGATATAGACAATTGATATTATATTTAATGTTATACAATCATTTACTTAATACTTGTGTATAACTCTAAAACGACTTATATTAAGGGACAGATGAAGTATTTATTAGTTGGGGTAATATTAGAAACTAAACAATTAATGCTTATTTAAAATTGTAAAACATCTTATATTAAATGATAAAAATATTTCTCTAAAACGTCTTATATTAAGAGACGGAGGGAGTATCTCACACTCACAGTCAACATCAATCATTTCTTTCTTTAAGGAAACCCCCACCTCCACAAATAATTTCGGAGTCCTCAAATCATGAAAATGAAGAACGATGTGATTAGCCAACTCAGCCCCATATATTTTATCAAAATTAAGTTATCTCCATTCAACTCATTTGTTATAAGCTATAGATACACGTGAGACCCCGAATTTTATGAAATAAAAGTATTTAATTTTTCTATTTTGGTAAATAGTTAAATTGATAAAAGTTTAAAGTTAAGGGTGATATTTGAAAAATTTTCAAAGTAAGCAAGTTGTTATAAAATAATCGGTGGTAAAATACGCGTGGTTGCATAGTAGCACACGATATCGATTATTGATGCTTATTTGAGAAGTCACTCAGTTATACTCAATTATTGCTACAGTAATTGCTGCATCATATCTCTCATATTATTGATTCGATTATTGTCACAGTATCATGTGCATAATATGTTATTTTGTTAAATCAATAATTGAGATGACAAGGTTATTAATATTATTATTTGCAATATTAACGATGTCTAGAAGTTCTGTCAATGAGAGGTTAGATAATCTAATTGCGCGCCAATAGGGAGAAATCCTTATTGGAAAGCCCCATCTTTCCTGGGAACGACCTGGTCGATTAATATTGTGAATTATAATAAAGATGATAAATGTTGTTAAAATTATTAAGGTGATTTTTATGAAGTTTGTTTATTTTATGGATCTCCATTTACCCATTTTTCAAAAATAATCGGTAGAAAATTTTTAAAGGTGGGGCCCACATGTGTTGAAAAACTAATTTTAGAAATGGGGGTGGGAGGGAGTTAATATATATAAATGAGGTGTGTATATAGATATATGTATATATTATATGTGTGAGTGGAAAATGGTGGGGGAAAAGAAAGAGTGGAAGTGATGTGTGTATGATTATAGTATATATGTTTATTATGTGAGTGGGAAATGGTGGGGGAATGAAGTTGAGGTAATTAGTATTATATATATATATATATATATATATGTGGGTTTATATATATATGTGGGTTTATATATATATATATATATTTATATATATATATATATATGTATTATATTTTGTCTTGCTTTGTTATGATTGGTTGAAGGTTTGACAATTTGAATATGTAGTATCAAAATTTTCATCCGTGAGTCTTTGAATTATTTCATTTGTGAAGAAATCCTTACACAGTGCCTTTCCATTCTCTATAAATAGAAGCTTATTCCTTCATTATTTCTTACAAATTCTTTGAAACTCAGAGAGAAATTATAGAGAAACTATAGAAAAGTATTACGCTACTTCCCTACTCTTATATTCAGTTTCTTTTTAAAGGTAAAGGGGTGTTATTTCTTTTGTATTCAAGAAGAGAACTTACATTATTCCATTTCTTTATTTTTACGTTGGAATAACTTTGTATAATGCAGGCTACCCTATACTTGGTGACATTCTTCTATTATTACATCTTTATTATTACATTTGGAACATCATGTCATGTGTTTTACACAGGACCTAGTTAAAATCTTTATTATTATTCTTTTAGAATATCATATACGTGTGTTTTACGCGGACACTGGTTCCATTATTTATTATCCCGCACTTATTATTACATTTGGAACATCACCGATTGTGAATTTCACGACGACGGTTCCGTTATTTATTATTCTGTTGGGAATAACTTTGTCTGCGGTCTCTATCGCATGCATGGTGAATCTTACATTATTCCATTCTTTATTATTACATTGGAATAACTTTTGTATATGTGGGTTACCACATGCGTAGTGAATGATCCTTTATATTCATTCCTTATTAAAATGTGAAAATGATCTATTTACGTTGATTATGATGAGAGTCATAATAAAAGTATTAGACTGATAAAAATCATGGGTATATGAAGTATTAGTACGTGTTATGATGAGTTATGTTGGTTATTATGTGAAAACATGAAAGTTTCTTAGAAATCACAAAGGGTTGAAAAATCAGATTTTGGTAAAAACGTAACATGAAATTCAATTGACCATATCTCCTATTATATTTTGAATTTTTAAGTGTGGTCAAGTCCTAGAGTTAGATCTATGAGTCTTATAACTTATCCAAGTGGAATCACTGGAAAAGGTATTGTATATTTTCGTGGGGACTGATTTTAGTAAAGGAGGCAAAAGCTGCAAATTTTGAAAAAGCTACTGTCTAGATTTTTAAAAGGGTATTTTCGTCCATATAAATTATGAGAAAAATTCTGGTCTTTTGGGACATGAAATTATATGGTATAAAGAACATCCTGTCCAAAAATGAGCTCATTCTGACTTAAAATGAGCAAGTTATGACCATTTCAATATTTAGGTTTTTCCGACGAAAAATGCTATAACCGGAGTTCTATAACTCTGATGAGCATGAAATTTAAACCGGAAGCTCACGTTAACATGTGTAAGATTCTGCCAAGATTTGGGAATTTTTGGAGTTAACCTTGAGGTAGAAAATTTCTTAAGGAATTAATTAGGAATTGATTTTTGAAAAATAGTAAATGAATTTTAAAAATTCCGAGAAAAATATATGTTCAATATGGGACTATATTATGCTTAATCCCAGAAAAGAATAATTTTTAGAATTGATTTGGTATTTTTCATGAAAATAATTTAGTTACGAGTATATGAGTTAAATATGTTATGCGAAGTTGAAGAATTGGTAAATATGATTTTAGGGCTTGAAAATCCTATATAAAGTATGTGCATATTTTTTTTATGAGTAATTTGATTTAGTTGATGAAGTGCTTATAATATTGTCATCATCCTCATATTTATATTATGTTGAAAGTCATCTGTGGCCTGTAGTGCATAGATGGACTTGGTATGATTATGACCAGGGATCATTCGGTATAATCATGACCGTAATGTTACAAATGATGTGGAAAAAGTCCTTATTGGCCCGTAGTGCATTGATGGATAGTTTTTGGTATGATTATGGCTATGGATTCTCTTGACCGAGGTGCGAAAGATGAATTGTTTTATAGCATGATCGGGAACAGTTGATGAAAACACGATTATCTTTTGCCGTAGTGCATGGATAATTCGTGGTCGTGATACTAAAGAATATCCTTGGCCTATAGTGCAGGGATGATTCGATGATGTGGATTAATTATTGAGCTGAGTCTCAGCAATGAAATATTAATCCATGGATGTGATAATAATGAATATCCTTGGCCCGTAGTGCATGGATAGTTCATAGATGTGATATTAACGAATATCCTTGGCCGTAGTGCAGGGATGATTCGATGACGTGGATTAATTATTGAGCTGAGTCCCAGCAATGAAATATTAATTCATGGATGTGATAATAATGAATATCTTTGGCCGTAGTGCAAAGATGATTTAATTAGTATGATTATGAGTAGAAATTGTGATTTGGTATAACCATGATTTTTGATATTTCAGGTGATGATAGGTGATGAAAATTATCTTCGTCCTGGGTGTAAAAAGGAATTCAGAATCACAATTATGATTATGAGTTATTCATATGATTGTGGACAGGAATTGTTGATTGATGTTACAGGGATAAAACATTATTGGTGGACTTTTAACATGGAGAAGATAATAGACCTGATGGTCTATTTGACTATTTTAATGGATTGCTCGTTCCGCTGCAACTATGGTTGAAAAGTTTTATCATCTACCATATGGTCTAAATCTCTGAGTTATTATTAATGAAAACTATTGATAATGTAATTATCTTTAGTCATGATATTCTTTACTGGGCTAGTTGTGCTCAACCTTTTGCTTCACAATTCCTTTCGGTGTAGTAAGAGTGTAAATTTAGGTGGCCAGGGGATAATGAGGGGAATAGAACGGTGGTCTATAGCTGTTGAGGTTCTCCCTAAATAGTATGGAAATAATTTTATTTTAGATAAGTATGTCGTATTGTATATGTCATTTGATATTTAACTTTGGTGAACCAAATAGGGTAAGGTGAACCCAACTTTGGAAGGGTGTTTTGTCACTATCATACAAGATGTCTAAAGACATACAACCTCGTGTTATCATAAGACAGGGTTGTGCACATCCACTTGCTGAGTATATCTACGAGCACTACCTATATGATCTTGGAGTTTATTTGAAACATAACTTCCACTTGGAGACAGTGGAGATAGTTATATGCCAAGAGAAGACTCATCATTGGAAAGAAGATGATAGTAATCTTCTCGTTTTTCTTTGGGGTCTATTGGGTCAACCAAGGATAATTCTGTGGACATATGATATCTACCATAACCTAGACGCATGGCCTCCCATGTACGAAGGTTTCATTGAGCACCATGAGAGTTACATACATTGTATTAAAACTCACAGTTAACTGTGGTCGTATTCTACACGATAATTCAACAGTTGTATAAATGAAGTTGTATTTGATTTATGTACCATGTATTTGGAAACTCAAAATGGGTGATGAATACCTATTTTGGGGGCGTCACAATACATATGTGTATATATAGGGTTAGGATTAGGTCCGGGAGTCCGGACTTTGTTAAAATTCAGACATTTTTTTACTTTTTTTTAAACAACTAAAAAAAAATTAATATTTTATGAAACTGGAATTTTTCCATACTGTACAAACCTGTTTTGTTATATGTATCCAAATCACACCCAAAACACTGTATTATGGAAAATTTTTAGTTCCATAAAATATTAAACTTTTTTTTTAGTTATTTTTTATAAAAAAAAAATCCAAATTTTAGTCAGGTCCGGGAGTCTGGACCTGATCCTGATCCTATATATATATATAGGCGGATTCAAAACTTAAGAGTCTATTCCTATTAGTATTATTTATTTATGGGTAATGTTAAGTATTTTCAAAATTTTATTTTAAATGTGTTTTAAATGATATGATATGATATTAAATAAAATAAAATATATTTTATGACAAAGTCAATTACTAAAGACTTATTCAATTAATATATTTTTTTATATTAAAAAATTTAACATTATTTTTTATTTATAAATTTTACAATTACGATTTAGATAAAAGAGAAAAATACACTGACACCTTCTGTAGATAATCATAATAACACTCACCATCCTTTTAGTTTTTTTAGTAACAGTCAATACTTCTCTAGTTTATAATATGTAACATTCACTACCCCTAGTGTGGTTGACCAATTAATATTCAAAAATATTTTTAATATAATGTCTAATACACCCTTGAGTTATAATATTTAATATATCCACTAAATATAAATTTGTATATTATAATTTTTACTTAACTTGATCTAATTAAATAAATTATGAACTTGTACAAAAAATAACTTAAATATCAAAAAAAAATTATTTTATCAAGAAAATAAAATCATGCACTTTTTGCTAATTAAATTTCTCAAAATTAAAATTTACATAATATACATTGAAATATATATTTTGTAATTAAAAAATAAAATATTAATAGCCATAAAAGTATAAATTAACGCAAAAAAATAATAATTAGTTTTTGCCAAATATTAAAATTTCGTAAAACAAACTTATTATTACTGAATAGAATCTTATTATTCATATAAAATGTAAAATCCCAAATTTTACAAATAAAGATTTAATTTTCTCAAATATATTTTTTAAAATTATGGTGTGGATTTGAGATAATGTTATAGTTGTGGGTAATATTTATAAATTTTGAAAAGTACATGAAGTTGTTATATAATATTCGATTGGTTGGGAATATTCGTTTTAATGAGGAATATTCGTATGACATTGACAATCATTGGTGGACCTAATAACCGGAATTGTTGTCGGATTGAGAAAAACAAAAATATTTTTATGAAAATAACGGCGAAAGTTTTATCGTTAATTGTTGAAACACCCGGTGTTAAAAAAATGCGATGTCTGGCATGTAGTTGCATAAGTAGTAGCTACGGTATTGATTATTGATGCTTGCATGAGAAGTCACTCGATTTTGTTCAATTATTGCTACATGAATTGTTGCATAGTATCTCACGTTATTTGATTTAATTATATCGATATTTTATATGTTATTAAATCAATAATTGAGATAACAAAGTTATTAATATTATTATTTGCAATATTAACGATGTCTAGAAGTTCGCCAAGTAGAGGTTTGGTCACCTAATTGCGCCGCTAATAATAGGAGAAATCCTTATTGGAAAGCCCACTCTCTTTCCAAGAGCGATTGATCGATTAATAGTGTGAATTATAATAATGATGATGAAGTTTGTTTTATTATTATTATAAATGTAATAAAATAGAAATTTTTTTATATAAAAGCAGAATACTTTTATAAATTTTGTTTTATTTGATTATAAATAGAATATATTATATTTTATTATGTATAGTATTTGTATAGTGCTTGCATAGTATTTGCATAGTAAAATCTTTTATATAAAGCAGAATACTTTTATAAAGTTATTTATTTTATTAGATTTTAAATAATATATATAAATAAATAAATAAATATATATATATATTATAAATAGAATATATTATATGTTATTGCATAGTATTCTTTCCATTCTCCTATAAATAGGATGCTTAGTTAAAATTGAAAACACACTAGAAATTCAGAGAATTCTTCTTCTATAATCTTGAGCGTATTTCTTTAGAGTTTTAAGAAGCTTTAAGCGTAGAAAACAGTATAAGTTTTCTTCCAGATTATCCTCGCCCTACCAGTCAGAATACTCTTCTTTCTAAGGTAAGAGATATTATTTGTTGTACTCGTAAGAGATATTATTTGTTGTACTCGTAAGGGATATTATTTGTTGTACTAGTAAGGGATATTATTTGTTGTACTCGTAAGGGATATTATTTGTTGTACTCGTAAGGGGTATTATTCTTTCGTATTCATGAAGAGAGTTATTTTCTTTCAATACTCGTAAGGGTTGTTATTCCATTCTTTATTATTATGTTGGAATAACTTTGTTTATGCAATCCGCATCGTGGTGAAATTCTCTTTGTTATTGATTCTTTATTATTACTCGTTGGAATAACCTATCATGCGATGCACGGTGAATTCTATTGTTATTCCATTCTTTATTATTACATTTGGAACATCACATGCATGCGGATTACGCATGAATTGGTTCCATTCTTTATTATTCTGTTGGAACATCCATGCATGCATGGATTATCGTGACTGGTTCATTTCTTTATTATTACATTGGAATATCCTATTTGTGTGAATTATGCGTGAATTTGGTTCCATTCTTTATTACTCGGTTGGAATAACATGTCTATGTGGATTCTGCGTGCGCATGGTGAATGATCCTTTGTATTCATTCCTTATTAACTTGTGGAAATGATGCATCTCACGTGGATTACCACATGGCATGCAAAAATCCTTTTGCAGTTTCATATATTCTATTATACTCAGTTGGTTAAAGTTTTGGCTTCTATACTCATTGAAATTAGTAGAATATCCTGGATATTTGAGCTTCATCTAGTATCTTTTAATGGAAATATTCTTCTGAGCATTCTTGAATTTTACTCCACAAAGCAGTATCATGTTGACAATTTGGACGTTATTGGTTCCTGGATAAATTAATTTGTAAATCTTTAAAATTTATTCTTGAACTTGTTTTATTGAATTGTCATCATCCTTATGCTTATATTAAGTTGAAAGTATCTGTGGCCTGTAACGCATAGATGGACTTGGTATGATTATAACCAGGGATTATTCGGTATAATCATGACCGTAATGTTACAAATGATATGGAAAAAGTTCTCATTGGCCCGTAGTGCATTGATGGACAGTTTTTGGTATGATTATGGCTATGAATTCTCTTCAGCCAAGGGTGCAAAGATGAATCATTTTATGGCATGATCGGGCCAGATTGATGAAAACACGATTATTTTGGCGTAGAGCATGGATAATTCGTGGTCGTGATACTAAAGAATATCATTGGCCTGTAGTGCAGGGATGATTTGATGATGTGGATTATTTTTTTAAGCTGAGTTTCAGCGATAAAATTGATGATAAATCTTTTAAATCATAGAAGACAGTAGATTTTATGCTCTACTTGACTCTTCTAATGGATTGCTTGTTCCGCTGCAGTTAAACTTGATGTTTGTTATATTGTATATGTTTAACACTGTTGAAGGCTAACGATAATTTATTTTGTATTATCTTAGTCATAATATTTTTTACTGGACTAGTTGAGCTCACCCTTTTGCTTTCATTGTTCTCTTGAGAAATGAGAGCGTAATGAGGTGACTAGTCGGGGAGCGGGTGACGGTCTGGGATGATAAGATTAGTAGTCCTCACTATTCTATGAAATAGTGTGATAGTAAATGTAATGAGGACTTTGAGTTTAAATACTGTCTAGAAGACAATATTTGTATTAAAACTCACAGCTCATGTTGTATATTTAAGATTGTATTTATATTTTGTACCATGTATTTGGCGACTCAGAATAGGTGATGTATACCTATTTTGGGGGCGTCACATAAAAAATATTAAAAATTATATCAAATATTTTTCTCAAATATTAAACTAAACATAAGTCACACTTAGGGCATTATTATTTACAATAAAAATGAGAAATATTGTTATTCAAAAAAAAAAAATTCAAAAACAACATCAATTGTATCTTTAAAAAATGTAATTAAAATCATAAACATCCTAAATTTTGACATATACTCAAGAAAATTTAGCATATAAAAATCATAATATATGAAACTAATAATTCAAATAATAATTTTTGTTGTTAAACACCAAAAACTAAAATATCAACATACTCGATCACTATAATTAGAAGAAATCCACTAATAATTTAATTTAAAATTCTTCATATTTGTATCACTTATCCAAAAATGTGTTAATTAAACTAAATTATATGAATGAGATAGTCTTAATTCAAATAAAACTATAATTAAAATGTCTTGTATTAAAAAAGATAATTACATATATATAATTCAAAAATTAAAATTTGATAACATATAAGGATAAATATATAACTTTATCTATTTAGTCAACTTTAAAATTTACAGAAATATTAACTCTTACTTAAAAAATTAAAAAAAATTATAAGTGTTATTCTGATTATTTATAAGGATGTCACTGTATTTTATTCTAGATAAAAATATTAATTAACATAACATAGTGTTAGAGTAGACAGGTTTTGCTACCGTAAATTATGTCTGTCAAATTTTGAAGTGAACCGTGCATCGTGGTCGTATAAAGTCTTATAGACTACTCCCTCTGTCTCATAACATATAATATTTTAAAATTATGTACAATAATTAAAAAAATAATTATATAATATTAAATATAATATTAATTATCATATAATTATCTCATATTCTCTCGTCAGTAAGACTGTAATATTTTTTTATAAAGGATAATTTTTTAAAAAATTATAATTAATTCTTTGAAGTTATATAAAAAATTATTTAAAATCTCATATATTATGAGAGGAAGAGAGTACAAAAAATATAATTGATTTTAAATTTTTTGTTCACCTTAATCAATTATTTGAGCTGTTCAAAATTTGAGACACATCTAGACTTGGGTCAACACATCAATCTTGTTTCCACTCGTCGGTTAAATAATCAACCCGCCAGAGACTTTTCGAGACTAGAGAGAGAGAGGAGAAGACTGTAAAGAGAATTGGGATAGCATGTCAGTGAGATTCATAACCCACCAATCATTCTTCACCGCCGTCCAATCGGGAGACCTGAAATCGGTTAAAGAAATCATAAAGAATGAAGGGTCCGACCCGGATCATCCAGCTGCTGCTGCTTCGATCTCTGCTGGTCTGATGGAGTTACAGAATGATAAGGGCGAGACAACTCTGTATGTAGCTGCAGAGAACAACCATGAGGAAATATTTAGCTACTTGCTCAACTTCTGTCATCTTCAGATTGTCAAGATTAAGTGCAAAGTATCCGGTGTGGATGCATTTCATGTTGCAGCCAAACACGGCCACTTGGGTATTCACAAATATTTTAATTTCTTTTTCACTATTCTATTCTTGGTGCCCAATCTGTTTGATTGCGTTCAATCACTCAATCTGATAATTTGTTATTGTTGTGTGTCTTTGTGAGTTTTCAGTTGTCGTTTTGTATGTGGTTTGTGTTTGATTTTGTATTTTTGATCCACTTTATTTGCTATTGATGTGAAAATTTTCTGCCTGTCTTCGCAATGCTGCAAATGATCGGGTTTTAATAATAAACAATTTGGTGTTTGAATCTCTTTTCTAATGTAAACGAATTAAATTTGAGCTTAAGTTAAAACTTGTTTACTGAGTCAGCGAGCAATTGTGTGCTAGCTAGGCTCAGAGCTCCATGAAATGATACTATAGTGGTAAAGTTAAACCATTTCCTTCTAATTTGCCAAAGTGCAAGTCATAACTAATTTAATATTTTACTAAATTTGATCACACTTGATATACAACTTTGAAAAGTTATAAAATGTAATATTTGTTATTTATTAACAATTAACAATGAATGATATTTTGTTGCATTATCATGCAAAATATAGAACCTTATGGTTCAAGTTTAAACTTTTCTATTATTTCTTGCTTAGTTCATGAACTCATTAGATTGGCTGGAGGTTTGTGCTTAAATGAGCTGAGTTTGAACATAGTTTCTAAATTTGCACACAAGATGAGACGAGTACGTATAATGGTGAGGGTGCCTCTGCTTGGTTCTTTTTTAGCATTTATTATTTCATCAACACATGGGTTTTCAGGCTTTTCCTATGAAATAAGTTGCATCCAAACTTTGAAAAGTATAATACACTATCTTGCCTATTAAAGGCATAAACATCATAACTATGACTCCTTAAGAGACCATTAGAAAAATAAATATATATGTGAACTATATGTCAACCAACAGTACTTTGGTAGTTTCAAGCTCTGAAGCTGATACTAATATGCATGTATGCATGTAAATGCATTGATCTCACTCTCTCTCTTTCTCTATGTGTGTGTGTGTGTGTATCAAGTTTGTATCTAAATGCTTTCTATTCAAGTTTGTCATTGCAAGTCATCACTTAGGTCCAGATCTTTCATTTATGGAAAATAACTGATTTGATTAAATTATATTCGCCTCTGGGTCTGTTTAACAAGTAGTTATTCTCTGTTCTTATGTGTATTGTTCTGCTGGCTAAAGTAGTTTTCTGTTTACTGCTCATCTAGGGATTGTGAAGGAACTTTTGGGCATGTGGCCTGAGCTTTGTAAATCATGTGATTCCTCAAACACTAGCCCCCTGTATTCAGCTGCCGAAAAGGATCACCTGGAGGTAGTGAATGCCATATTAGATGCCGATGTGAGCTCGATAAGGATAGTAAGGAAGAATGGGAAAACTGCATTGCACAATGCTGTAAGATATGGACGCCTTCGTGTGGTAAAAGCACTTTTAGACAGAGATCCAGAAATTGTTTCCATTAAAGATAAGAAAGGTCAGACTGCACTTCACATGGCCGTAAAAGGGCAGGATACTGATGTAATAGAGGAGATATTGCTTGCTGATCATTCCATATTAAATGAACGTGACAAGAAGGGAAATACAGCTGCACACATCGCCACAAGGAAATGCCGTCCACAGGTATTTATTTATGCTGATTGCTGACATTTTTGTGAGGAACTGTAAAATACTTGTTTGGATATCATCTTCTTTTGACCTGCACTAACTTCTGACGTGCTCTCTCTCTCTCTGTTATTCTATGGTTTACATAGTTCAACACTCATTTATTATAAATATCTTATCTGCTTTACTTGTTCTGCACATATATAGATATCTATATCTTTCTAATTATGAGCCAGATTTTCTACTTTTTGTTATAGGGACCTTTCTACATAGTCACTCTTAAGTTATTTCCTCACAAGTCATCTCCACATCCCAACCAGTATCCCTTCCTTTCCCTGATTTTCAAGTCATCTACTTTCTTCTTTTATGTCTGTTATGGTGCAAGCTTATACTCCCTCCTTTGTCTGGAAATGAAAGTCCTACCTTTTTTTCTTCTTCCCTTTTTTGAAACTTTGTTATAGGATAGTGTAAAACTTTTAGTGCAAATAACAAAACTGCAGAATATTGAAGCTAAAGCGAAGCAAAAGGTCTTAAATCAAGAGATAAAAAAAAAAAAATTAGGGTTTGCATAGAACACACTAAAACACGAGTCTTTTCAATAATTATTTTGTTAATAACAAATTTTATTCATTAAACTTTAATTTTGAGGGAAAAGAACTCATCCTAAAAAACTGTGTCTAAGATTGTCTTATACGAACCTTAATTTTTGGGGAAAAGTCCATCAAAAAAATTAGGACTAGTTTTTCCAGACAGGGACTACAATATTTCAAATGTTTCTTGTCTTTCTAGTTTCTTGCTGTGATATAGGATTCATCTCCGTCCTAACCCCAACTAGTTTAGTTGCTGTTTATAAATCTGATATTCCACCTCTCTTTCAGATAGTTAGCCTTTTGCTGAGCTATACATCTGTCAATGTCAATGCCATTAATAATCATCAGGAAACTGCAATGGATTTAGCAGATAAACTCCAATATGGAGAATCTTCTTTGCAAATTAAGGAGGCGTTAACAGAGGCTGGTGGCAAGTATGCTAGGCATGTTGGGCAACTTGATGAAGCCATGGAACTTAAAAGGACTGTAAGCGATATAAAGCATGAGGTGTACTCTCAACTCATTCAAAATGAAAAAACCCAGAGAAGGGTTTCTGGTATTGCTAAAGAACTCCAGAAAATCCACCGAGAAGCTGTCCAGAATACAATAAATTCGGTGACAGTAGTTGCTGTTCTATTTGCTTCCATAGCTTTCTTGGCAATATTCAACTTGCCTGGCCAATACGTAATGGTTGGAAAAGAAACAGGGAAAGCTAATATAGCTGACAGTACTGCATTTCGACTGTTCTGCCTCCTGAATGCTACTTCCCTCTTTGTCTCTTTGGCCGTTGTTGTTGTTCAGATTACTTTGATTGCCTGGGACACTAGGGCGCAGAGACAGATTGTTTCAGTAGTGAACAAGCTTATGTGGGCCGCCTGCATAAGCACTTGTGGGGCATTTCTGTCTATAGCTTTTGCAGTTGTCGGAAAGGGAAGCTCATGGATGGCCATCACAATTACTGTAGTGGGAGTTCCTATTCTTCTAGGAACTCTTGTTAGCTTGTGCTACTTTGTTTTCAGGCAACACTTTGGCAGTTCTGGAAATGATTCTCAGAGACGCATCAAAAGGGCGAGTGGAAGTAAATCTTTCTCATGGTCTGCACATTCTGCAAATATCTCAGATGATGACTATGACTCCGACCATAACAGGATCTATGCTTTATAATTGGAATGGCAAAAGGATTCATTTTCACTATCAAGAGATCCTAGACATTTATAGAAGTGGTGGTAAGAAGAAACGGGGTGCTCTTCACTAGATTTAGAACAAATTGCACTAATACTATTTGAGGAATAAATATTAGATGCCACGACCAAAGAGAGACTTGCTTTCTCTTGTACCTTTGGTCCTTGTAATGGGCAATATTCTGTAGATTAGCACTAGTAGTTGACTGTATATACAGAATTTGCGGTCTTATTACTGAATTTAACATCATCTTTTTGATCGATAATTGAATGATGGTCGAATGACTCGTGCGGTCGTGCCCACCGTTTCATAAGAAATTCGTAACCAATGGCCAACTGTGACAACCACAGCCCCTTTTCTCCACAGTTTTTGGTTCTGGATGGACCCCTTTCAAAATTGACATGTTTTTTAAAAGTTATAAAACTAAGGGGTGTTTGATAAAAAAATGAATGAATCTGAATGAGCTGAATCTGAATTTGAATGAAAAAGCTGTTTGATAATTAACATGTCTGAAACATCTGGATGACAAAACTTTATTATTTTACTCCTCTGAAAAAGTTTAAAATTGTTGTAAATTTATTTAATATTACTTAATATAATAGTTAATATTTTTTTTTACTTCATTCAGCTGCTCATTCAGCCATTCAGCTAAAAAAATTTGACTTAGCCATTCAACTCGTCCATTTTACCGATTCAGCCATTCAAACCAAAACAAAAATCGACCGATGGATTCAAATATTCGATCCTTGACCACTCAAATCCATTCAATTTCTAAACAAACACCCCCCTAATAAATCTCAGTAACTGGTAGATGACATATTAACATTCATAGTTGTATTATAACAATTTTGTATAGAATTTGAATTTGTAGATGTTTTAAATTGAATATTATTAAGGTAATAAAATCGAATAATATTATTGAAAAGATCTTTATATAAATATATATATATATATATATATATATATATATATATATATATATGTGTGTGTGTGTGTGTGTGTGTGTGTGTGTGTGAAAGACACCAAGTAGGCAATTACTTTGGACAAATAGATCTTATACCATCCATTTTAATGTCAAATCGTCCGCATTTAAAAATTATAACCGACGTCTGCTACTATTAATAGCAGAATCCGTTAGTAATAATACTGGACATCTTAATTACAAATATGTTCTTAATTTAAACTGTACAATAACATTACATTAAACCATTCGCTAGTAATACTAGCTGATGGGGGATGGGGGATCAGATCTTCTTATAAACCTACTTATATATATATTATAGATCTAGGATATAGGAAACACTAAATCCTAGTTAATAGAGCCTAAATCTTAAATAACAAACTCTAACCCTAGTTAATCATTCTATATCGTGATTGAGATTTTGGATGCACTAGTTTTCGAAGTCATCAACGACACCCTGAGTATATGAAGTTGATGATATGGAAGAACTGAGGAGGTTGGCGTCATCGGTGGCCTTCGATTGCGAAGTTTGATTGTCGGTCTTTATTCAAAACATGGATTCAGTTCAAGAATAAGATTCATAAAAGATAACTTGGACAAAGAAAAGGAAATTAAACTCCGTTGTAAATAGTACCCCATGAATAGTATCCCGGATGAATAGTATCGTATGAATAGTACCCTGACATGAAAATATTAAAATTTAATAAGAAAATTCATACAAATATTCCAGTGAAATGATACTAGATGAAGCGCAAACTATTAAGGATATTCTACTAATTTCAGGAATTTTCACCATTTAATAATAAGGTTATGGAAACAAATAATAATTTTGTACCATAAATGGAGAAAATATGAAAGAAAACGACATCCCTTGATGAGTACAAAAGAAATGATATCTCATACGAGTATGAAACAATATACGAAACTGCAAATGAATTTTCACCTGTTATGCGATAATCGCGTAGAGAGATTATTTACACAACTTAATAAAGAATGAATACGAAAGGTTATTCACCAGACATGCGATAATCTGCGTAGAGCAGGTTATTCCCACAAAATAATAAGAAATAGAATGACAATCCTTATAAGTATGAAAATAACATCATTTACCTTAGTATGAGACTAGATCTGACTGGTATAACGAAGATTATCTTGAGGAAATCTTGCACTATTTGCTACACTCAAAATAGCCTTATACTCGAAAGGAATACACACAATATTATAGAAGAAGAATTTTCGAATTCTAGTGTGATTTTCATTTCTTAACTAAGCAACCTATTTATAGGCAAATGACAGGGCACTATTTAAAATAATCGCGGACGCACAGTAAAATCTAAATATTTGTCTGATTTTTACTATTTATTACTATTCATATAAATTATTCTAATAAAACAAATAACTTTATATATAATATAATATATTTTAATTATTCTAATAAAACAAATAACTTTATATATATATTATAAAAAGTTGTTAGTATATATACTTTGTGGTTTTAATGATGACAATGTTTATATGGGCTAAATTGATTTTATATTGGCTTATAATCTAATTGGGTCATGTTAATCAAATATTTTTATGCATATTAATTATATAAATATATAATAGTTTGCATGGGTTATTGCATGGATTAATCACTTTGTATGCTAGCTCAAGTTTACTGCAGGAGGTTGGTCACGTGATTTAAATTTTTGGAATCTAATATATATATGTTTATATCTATCCTGATTTGCTTTGAAGACTAATTCAAATATGTATTGGAGTATAATAAGGAGATTGAAATCTGGAGATTATACAAGGTAATTGAAACTGAAATTGAAATCTTATCTGTTATATTCCTTATGCTCCTTAATTTTAGTCCATCATATTTCTGAGTTATAAAAATATATATTTCTAATATATATGTTATCTGTTAGTCATTAATTATAACAAAGTACTAGAATGGATTAGGTACCCTTTGCCCAACAAAGATGATCTCCTTGGAAGGTTAAGTGTCTCCACATTATTTAGTAAATTTGACCTTAAGTCAGGATTCTGGCAAGTTACTATTCATCCAGATGATAGATACAAAACTGCATTTACCACTCCGTTCGGGCACTACGAATGGAATGTTCAGTCATTTGGGCTTAAAAATGCACCTAGTGAATTTCGGAATATTCTTCATAATATTTTAATAATATTTTGAATCCTTTCAGTCATTTTATCATTGTTTACATCGACGATATCCTTGTATTCTCCAAGACTATTGAAGAGCATATTAAACATTTAAATTCGTTCTTCAGAACAGTTAAAACCAATGGTCTTGTTCTTTCTCCTTCCAAATGTAGCCTTTTTCGACTAAAGTCGTTTCTTGATTAATCCTCTATCATGGACTCACGCGCCAATCGACAGAGCTATTCAATTCGCATGAGGCCGGTTCCCGAGATAAGATTACAAACAAAACTCAATCACTGAGAGGTTTCTTGGCTCGCTCAATTATATTGACAAGTTCTCTGAGGGCCTCGGGAAGATTTGTAAGCCTCTCTTTCGGCGCCACAAAGTAATCCTCCCCATGGATCGACATTCATATACGTCGTCCAACAAGTTAAAAAATATGTTAAGGTTTTGCCCGCTTTTAGCATTTCAAACGATTCGCTTTCAAAATAGTTGAAACAGAGTGCCTCCGACATTGGATTCGATGGCATACTCAAACAAAGTTAACTCCTACTTACGATGAGCAAATTGTTCGTTTCCATTCTG
The DNA here is from genome assembly GCA_020205615.1 of Panax quinquefolius. Classification (NCBI taxonomy): domain Eukaryota; kingdom Viridiplantae; phylum Streptophyta; class Magnoliopsida; order Apiales; family Araliaceae; genus Panax; species Panax quinquefolius. The sequence continues at coordinate 221,930 of JAINUW010000034.1, forward strand.
GCGCATGGAATCCTACACAGCTTAAAATACAAGATCTTATGAAAAAGAAATTTTATCATTAGTTTTATGTATTAAAAAATTTCAGAGAGATTTATTAAACCAAAAATTTCTAGTTAGAATAGATTGCAAGTCAGCAAAATTTATCCTTGAAAAGGATGTTGAGAATGTCGCCTCTAAGCATTCATTCGCTAGATGGCAAGTAATTTTAAGTATTTTTGATTTTGATATTGAATATATTAAAGGAAGTGTGACTTCGATTCGGACTTTCTCTCACTCGTGAATTTATTAACACAGGTACTATTACAACATTATGAGTATACGAGGAGGTTCATCTTCTCGTGGTCATGGCCGCTCAGCCGGTCCAGTTAATTAGTCAAAAGGAACTGTTGTTCCTCATCCAGTTACCCAAACCCATAATAAATTTCAGACGCTTGGTACAGTTCCCAAGCCCTACTCCTTAGTTCTTACTAGTCAGCCCAAACCATTCGATATTTTCGCTAGTCAAACCCCAACCACCTCATCAAAACTTAGTCACCAAATGTCAGATTATCGTCAGATTTTTGATCAACACTTATTTCATATCGAGTTACAAATGAAACCCAAAAATGATCCAATTCGATTATTTGCCGATTTTTCCCTTACGGTTGGTATTTCTCCCCTCTTGCTCCTTACAAGTCACTTGTGTATTATAGGGACATTCTTATTCAAAGCAGTCGGTTTTCATTAAACCAATTTATGCCAACGATGATCAATCAAAGCTCCTTTATCATTCGTTATATATCAAACAAGTTCTCAATCTGTCCGATTGGGGTAGTCATCCTTCTGATCTCAAGTCACTTTCTAATCACACTAGCTCCTTTTGCTATTATGATTATATTGAGGCTTAGCATAAAATTATGCTTCATCAAAATGAAGATCATAGTCATTCGTGGTTTTTTCAGTTTGACCAAAAGTTCAAGAGTCAATTCCCCAAATGGTTTATCCTTTGGTGGACAAGGTATGGTTTGTGCCATGATATCTTCCCCAAACCTCTCCTTGCCTAGTTAGAACATTTCTGTCATCATGGTAATTATCATTCAAAATATGAGGAAATTCCAGTCTTCCTTATATTTTGTAGTAAATACAAAATCCCTTGGATTCTGAAATGGCAATATATAGTTTCAGCTACTCAAGAAGTCACAGTATTTCAGTCTCCATCATCCATAGGAATTAGGACGGCCCAGACTTACCTTTCCCCTATTTCTTGCGTATCTCGCCGTTTTTTCATTAAATGGTGGGATAAATTCGGTGTTGATAGAATAGTTGGCCAAGTTCAGAAAGAATTTTCACCTTCTCCTCTATTGACTCCTCCAGTTAACACCCCTTTAGTCACTACGGCCTCTGCCGTTGCATCTCCCAGTAAATCAGTCACTAAAACAACTGATAAGTCAAAATCAGTCGCTTCTCCCGATTCTGATGAAGTTACTAAAGTTTCTAGTTACTCTAATTCCCAATTAAGGCGTCTTGCAGATGCTATTCATTTGAGACTCGATCAGTTACATGAAGAGTCAGACAAAGCCTCTTCTCAGTCCAAAGGAGAAAATTTTAGTCAAGAGCTTGAAGACGAAGGTGATTGTGATCTTTACGGCACGATCAGGCTTCAAGATGCTCAAGATCCTTTTTCTTTCCTTCAATAATCAATCAAGGTGGGATGTCACACCTTCTCACCACTGACCACCAAAGACTGCCTCCGACAAAGATAGTCAAGAAAGATCTCCGTAATAGCCAAGATCGCTCCGTGATTTAGTCGTGACATCTTAGATCTTTTCACCGAAAAATTGGTCAAAATCTTCAAAATTTCTTAGATTTTGTAAAAATACTTTGTTTAAAAACAGATCAGATGAAATCTGAAACAAAGGATCACTCAATTAGTCCTGATCTATCAGTAAAATCGATCTAAACAGAAGACTAAATTGTTAACTGTTTAAACAAAAATTCTTTCTTTTGTCATTCCGCTTTAAACTCGAACCGTTTCTTGCCTTAAGTAAACTTCATTTTTGTAGATCTAATGATACCCTTAGCCTAAATCGCTCCCAACTCGAGTCTTACAACTACATAACGGGACTTATGGCGATCTTAGGTTTTCTACAAACAAGTCAAAGGCGATTGAAAGTGGAGCAAAAGAAGAAAAAGTTTGAAGAAACATTTAAAAACAAATCAAACTGTTTTTAATCGAAACCACCGACAAAATCAAGAACCAACCGTGTGGCTCTGATACCATATAACAGCGATTGTGATAAAATTAAATGACTAAATAAAATAAACAATTTATTTATTATATTTCAAACTTAATACAAGATGATTAAATGACTTACAAGTTTACTGAAATAAGAACATAAGATGAGGTGGGGTTAAGTAGACTTAATCAGCGGTTGAGGCAAAAGATTCGTCAGAGAAGGAACTCTGAGTCTTTCTAAGTCTGCCTAAACCAAATGAATTCGAATTCCTTTTATAGAACAAGAAAAATGAACTATTACATTGTTACTATTACAACAACTGGGATAAAGTAAAAGTAAGAAACATTTAACTAAAGTAAAAGTATTGTGTAAAAACATTTTACTAAAGTAAAAGTGAGTAAAGGAAAAGAATCGCTTTCGGTGGAAAAGCGACGCCTTCTTATGACTAATCGCGCCATGGGGCCGATGCTTGAATGATTCGCCATCTTGGTGAAAAAGCGTAAGATGTCCGTCGACCAGTCGCTAGAGCAGTCTTGGCGCTATCACGGAGATGTGCCGACTATGCTTCCTGAGCAAAGTCTTTGGTGGTCGTAATCGAGAAGGTGTCACATCCCACCTTGATTGATTACTGAAGGAAAGAAAAAGGATCTTGAGCATCTTGAAGCCTGATCGTGCCGTAAGGATCACAATCACCTTCGTCTTCAAGCTCTTGACTAGAATTTTCTTCTTTGGACTGAGAAGAGGCTTTGTCTGACTCTTCATGTAACTGATCAAGTCTCAAATGAATAGCATCTGCAAGACGCCTTAATTGGGAATTAGAGTAACTAGAAACTTTAGTAACTTCATCAGAATCGGGAGAAACGACTGATTTTGACTTATCAGTTGTTTTAGTGATTGATTTACTGGGAGATGCAACGGCAGAGGCCGTAGTGACTAAAGGGGTGTTAACTGGAGGAGTCAATAGAGGAGAAGGCGGAAATTCTTTTTGAACTTGGCCAACTATTCTATCAACACCGAATTTATCCCACCATTTAATGAAAAAATGGCGAGATACGCAAGAAATAGGGGAAAGGTAAGTTTGGGCCGTCCTAATTCCTATGGATGACGGAGACTGAAATACTGTGACTTCTTGAGTAGCTGAAACTATATATTGGCATTTCAGAATCCAAGGGATTTTGTATTTACTACAAAATATAAGGAAGACTGGAATTTCCTCATATTTTGAATGATAATTACTATGATGACTGATATGTTCTAACTGGGCAAGGAGAGGTTTGGGGAAGATATCATGGCACAAACCATACCTTGTCCACCAAAGGATAAACCATTTGGGGAATTGACTCTTGAACTTGTGGTCAAACTGAAAAAACCACGAATGACTATGATCTTCATTTTGATGAAGATAATTTTATGCTAAGTTTCAATATAATCATAATAGCAAAAGGAGCTAGTATGATTAGAAAGTGACTTGAGATCGAAGGATAACTACCCCAATCGGATGATTGAGAACTTGTTTGATATACAACGAATGATAAAGGAGCTTTGATTTATCATCGCTGGCATAAATTGGTTTAATGAAAACCGACTCTGCTTTCAATAAGAATGTCCCTATAATACAAGTGACTTGTAAGGAGCAAAGAGGAGGAAATACCAACCGTAAGGGAAAAATGGGCGTTTAAATCAATTGGATCATTTTGGGTTTCATTTGTAACTCGATATAAAATAAGTGTTGATCAAAAATCGACGATAATCGACATTTGGTGACTAAGTTTTGATGAGGTGGTTGGGGTTTGACTAGCGAAAAATATCGAATGGTTTCAATGACTAAGAAGAACTAAGGAGTAGGGCTTGGGAACCGTACTCAAGCGCCCTGAAATTTATTATGGGTTTGGTAATCTGGATGAGGAACAACAGCCTTTTGACTAATTAATCGGACCTATTGAAATGCCATGACCACGTAGAAGATGAACCTCCTCGATACTCATAATGTCAGTAATAGTATTCGTGTTAATAAATTCACGAAGTGAGAAAGTCCGAATCGAAGTCATTTTCCTTTAATATATTCAATATCAAAATCAAAAATACTTAAAATTGTTTGCCATCTAGCTTAATGAATGCTTAGAGGCGACATTCTCAACATCCTTTTCAAGGATAAATTTTATGCTCGACTTGCAATCTATTCTAACTAGAAATTTTTGGTTTAATAAATCTCTCTCAAAATTTTTAATACATAAAACTAATGATAAAATTTTTTTTTCATAAGATCAGATTTTTAATCTGTAGGATTCCATGCGCTTGTAATGGAAACAAACAATTTGCTTCGATCGTAAGTAGGAGTTAACTTTTGTTTGAATATGCCATCAATCCAATGTTAGAGGCATCTGCTTCAACTATTTTGAAAGTTAATCGTTTGAAATGCCAAGGCAGGCAAAACCTTAACATATTTTTTAACTTATTGGACTACGTAAGTATGAATGTCGTCCATGGGGAGGATTACTTTGTGTTACCGAAAGAGAGGCTTACAAATCTTCTCGAGGTCCTCGTAGAACTTGCCAATATAATTGAAGCGAGCCAAGAAACCTCTCAGAATGAAGTTTTGTTTTAATCTTATCTCGAAACCTATTTACGAATTGAATAGCTCTCACAATTGGCGCGTGAGTCCATGATAGAGGATTAATCCGAGAAACCTGACTTTAATCAGAAACAGGCTACATTTGGAAGGAGAAAGAACAAGACCATTGGTTTTAACTGTTCTGAAGAACGAATTTAAATGTTTAATATGCTCTTCAATAGTCTTGGAGAATACAAGGATATCGTCGATGTAAATAATGATAAAATGACTAAAAGGATTTAAAATATTATTAAGAATATTTTGAAATTCACTGGGTGCATTTTTAAGCCCAAATAACGGAACATTCCATTCGTAGTGCCCGAACGGAGTGGTAAATGCAGTTTTGTATCAATCATCTGGATGAATAGCAACTTGCCAGAATCCTGACTTAAGGTCAAATTTACTAAATAATGTAGAGACACTTAACCTTCCAAGGAGATCATCTTTGTTGGGCAAAGGGTACCTAATCCATTCCAAGATTTTGTTTAATGGTTTATAATTAACGACTCAACCGAGGGACACCTCTTTCTTTCTCGCCTTCGTTATTAACATAGAAAGTCGGGCAAGACCTTGGTGACTTGTCGTGTCTAATTAAACCTTTACTAAGAAGATCATTAATTTCCTTTTACATAACTCCATTTGTTCATGACTCATTTGAATAGTTCAGCTTTATTGGGAATTAAATGTTCCTTAAATTCCTAAGCATAGGTAACCTAACTGTGGTGCTTCTTCCTATGCCAAAAGCATTGGGAGAATCGTAACATAAGTTTTTTAATAAATAATCTTTTAATTCTTTTATTTTTTCTTGGACTCTGTTACTCCTAAGTTGTTCTTCAACTTGTTGATACTTAACTTCTTCTTTAAGGAAATTTAGGTGGGTAACTTTGCAATTTAACAGATTCAATGATTTAGAAATCGATTCTTCTTGAATAAATTTTAAATCTCTTTCTTTTGGTTTGATTAAGAATTTAAATGTAATCCTTTTTCCTAAATGTTCGCAACTTAAACCTTTATTACTAGTAGTAAATGGGTATAATAAATAGATAAATGGTAAACCTAAAATGATTTTGTCAGTAAGATTATGAACTAAGATAAATGAGGTTTTAAAACACATACTGTCTTGACAAATATGTACATTAGGTAATTTATATTAGGTACATTAGGTGTATATATATATATATATATATATATATATATATATATTTTGTTTTCCAATTCGTATTTTGCTGGGAGATTTTTTAGGAATTGATTTTATTAAGGATTCTTATTCAATGATGGAGAAGTTATTTTTTTTTAAGGATACTTGCTAATAACAGTTGTTTTGAAGGAAACATGTTAATAGCTAGTAGGACTCTTTTAGATTGTATTGGGATATTACTTGACTTCTTCATAACAGTACATCTCTTAAATATCTACTGAGTTGTTATTGCTAACGTATTTCTACTATTTCAAAGTACTAGCTGTTGCATTGGAACGTTACTTTATAGTTGTTGCATTGGAACATTACTTTATAGTCGTTGCTCTACTTCTTTATATATACTGTTGCTCGGCTTCAAGGACATACAAGTCTGCAGAACTGAAACTTCAAGAAAGCTATCTGAGATACATTCATATCATACACTGAAGTTCTTGTATTTCTTCTTTCATATCTCTTGTAATCATAGTACAAGTCTAGGTTGGCTTAGGGGTTTTTTATTTTAGTAATATTCAGTCTGTTCAACGAAGCTATTAAAGTCTCAGAGGTGAGAGGTGTTGCAGAGGTGCAAAGGGGGCAGAGGTGTCCAATCGATCGTCGTTGTAACAGGGGGTTTTATTTTCTTTGTAATTGTTGAATATTATTTTAATAAAGTGAGTCTCCAATCCTAGTTGGGATTGGACGTGGATTAGGCCACTAGAGTAGAGGATAGGGGCTGAACCATGTAAAAATCTTGATGTGATTTACTTTTCTTTTTGTTTTTATTTTATGCTTTAATATTCTGCAGAATTTGGTTTAAGTCGAAAAAATTTTATATTAATACGGATAGGTATTAGTCAGTCTGCTTATAATGAACAATGAACATAACTAATCTGAGATGAGGTTGTAACCGTCCGATTATAGTCTGCTATAGTAAACTTTAAAAATTGATCACTATAGATCACTTTTGAGTATTTACACCTATTCACCCCTCTTTAGGTGTGCTTAATTACATAATTACATTTAGTATCAGAGCAAGGCTCTACTAATATTGATCTTTGTAGGTCGTAGGGAAAGATCCTATGGCACACCTCAATTTTCAAGAAGGTCAATCCACAAGCCGGCCACCTTTGTTGCTCGGAAGTGAAAACTTCAACTTTTGAAAGTTTAGAATGATGATTTATCTCAAACGAGATCCTTGGGAATGGTGGGTTGTTGAAAATGGCCCTGTCATTCCAAGACATGATGCTGGAAAACCTAAGACTCTCATGGAAATGGTTTCAAATGAATCATACATGGTATCCTATGACTCCAAAGCCATGAACACGCTGCTAAGTGGGTGATTCAAGCTGAAATTGACAAAGTTTCTGCATGCACCACTGCTAAAGAAATATGGGATACAATCATCATGAGCCATGAGGGAACTACTAAGGTAAATGAAGTCAAATTAAGTTTGCTAATGCAAGAATATGAACTTTTCAGGTTAGAGAAGAATGAATCTATCAAAGAAGCTCAAACTAGATTCCTCACTCTTATGAACTCTCTAAGTATGCTCGGCCGGAAAATTGATCAAAGGGAGATAAATAGAAAGATACTTAGAGTCATGCCCAAACGGTTTGCACCAAAAGGTACAACACTTCAAGACTCAACTACAATCAGTACGATGGAAACTCTAACTTTGTTTGGAGAGCTTGAAGAATTCGAAAATCAACTAAAAAGGTATGATGAAGAAGATGAAGGACCTAAAAGGAAGACCTTAGCTCTTCAAGTTGAAAGCTATATAGAAGGTGATGATGAAGATTCCGATGAAGAAATAGCTATGATGTCCCAGAAATTGAGAGAGCTGATTAGAAAGAAGAATAAATCAAAGTTTCTTGACAAGAAATTCAACAACAAGAAAGACGCCAAGCAAAATCCACAAGAAGATACCTGATTTGAATGTAGAAGGCCCGGACATTTCAAGAGAGACTGTTTCCAATTAAAAAGGAAGAACAAAGCAAGCAATTCTAAAGGAAAGGCATTAATGACATGGAGCGATGATGAGTCCAATCATGAAGAGCAAGAAGATGAAACTGCTCAACTGTGTTTCACTGGATTATGCAATCAAGAATCATCTGAGGTAAATTTTGAACTTGGTGATATTACTATTTCTGATTATCTAGTTTTAAAAAATGAAAATATTCGTATTAAAGAGAAAAATGCTCATTTAAAAAATTGGATAAATGATTTAATGAAAGAGGTAGAAACATTAATAGAAGAAAAACAAGAAATAGTTAAAGATTGCACATCAAGTGAAGTATCTAAGTTAAATGCTAAAATTGATTATCTTGATAACTATAATAAAATTCTATATAATCGTGCAAATAAATTAAATGAAGAATTTAATGATCTTAAAAAGGAAAATGATGTTTTAAAAGAAAGTTTAAAAATGAGAGATACTTGTATTGGTGCTTTTAATGATGGGAAAATATTAAACATGCAAAATAATAATGAGGAAGAAATAATTTCATTAAAAAAGGACCTTGCAAAATTTGTTCATGGGGAAGAGAATTTAAATATAATGTTAGGTGCTCAAAGGTCAAGTCTAGATAAACAAGGAATTGGGTACAATCCTGTTAAGAACATTACAAGCACTACTAATAAAATTAGAGTAATAAATAATAAACTAAGGAACAAGCCTCTTTATTGCTCACCTTTTGTTACTTGCAAAAATTGTGGTTTAAAAAGACATTTTGATACAAACTGTAATAAAATTAAAATAAAACAAGTTTGGGTAAAGAAAAGAGATTTAATTGCTACTGACAATACCGGACCCAAACAGATTTGGGTACCAAAATGATGAGCTACTTCTTTGTTTTGTAGGTGTGTTTAAAAGCTGAAGTACCATCATATAAATGAGTGCTAGACAGTGGATGTTCTAGACACATGACGGGTGATAGTACTAAATTCATCTCACTAACTACTAAGAAGGGAGGAACTGTTACCTTTGGAGATGACACCACATGCCAAATTATCGGAAAAGGTAAAATTGGAAATGGTAAGGTTTTCATTGATAATGTTCATTATGTTGAAGGATTAAAATATAATTTAATTAGTGTAAGTCAACTAATGGATAGTGGACATAAAGTAATTTTTGAAAAAGATAAATGTGATATTATTCATGCTTCTCCCAATGTTCCTTTAATTGATCAAAGGAAAGATAATATTTATACAATTAATTTTGAAAATCAAAATGAAGATATTTGCCTAACTGCTATTAAAGATCAAACTATTCTTTGGCATAGAAGGTTAGAACATGTGCATATGGAATTGATTAACAAACTAGCTACCAAGAACCTTGTCAAAGGATTGCCAAAGCTAAAATATGAAAAGACAGGGATTTGTAATGCATGTCAGTTAGGTAAGCAAGCAAGAAATTCCTTTATCATCAAAAATCAGGTATCAACTTCTTTACCTCTTCAATTATTGCATCTTGATTTGTTTGGACCCGAGAGATATGTTAGCTTAAGAAATAATCATTATGCTTTTGTTATTGTTGATGATTTTTCAAGATTTACATGGGTTTTATTTTTAAAAACTAAAGATCAAGCTTTTGCAGAATTTGAAAAGCTTATAAAGAATGTTGAAATAAAACACAACCTCAGGCTAATTGGTATTTGGAGTGACCATGGTGGGGAATTTGGAAAAGACTTTATACCATATTGCAGTGAGAGAGGTGTTACACATGAATTTTCTGCACCAAGAACACCACAACAAAATGGTGTAGTGGAACGCAAAAATTGTACTCTCCAAGAAACTTAAAGAACGTTACTTCAAGAAAGTAAACTGCCTAATAGATTTTGGGCATAGGCTGTAAGTACTGCATGTTACATTCATAATAGAGTATTGATTAGACCCATATTATTGAAAACACCATATGAGTTACTAAACAAAAGGATTGTTAATATTAATTATTTTAAAGTGTTTGGTGCTAAATGTTTTGTTTTAAATACTAATAGTGATCTTGGAAAATGTGATGCAAAATCAACCGAAGCTATTTTTCTTGGTTATTCAGTACATAGTAAGGCATATAGGGTTTATAATCTTGACAAGTAAAAAGTTGAAGAATCGGTGCATGTAATATTTAATGAAGTTAACCATGATCTATCAAAAGATGAGGATTCTGCAAGAAATAACAATTTGAGTCGTGGAAGCTAAATCGCTAAATCCTGATGACAAATTTAAGTCGTTTCAATCGAAGGAAAGATACCAAATCGCATGTACTTAATTAAGATTCGAATCGGGAAGGAAATACATTTAAAATCGATATACCGACCTGGTCTGTTTTAGTAGAAAACTCAGATATGTAGATACCAAAAAACAGACAGCCAGACCCGTCCAATTTTAAAGAAAAATCAAACGAACAAACTGATGCAGAATGTGACATACCACAGTTTGAATCTAATGAACAGATGACTACTGCCAAACTTCCTAAATCATCTCAAACTATGAGAAATCATCCTCCAAATTTGATCATAGGAAATCCCAACACTTGGATGAACACAAGAAGGAAAGCAAGGAATTATTGTACATTTTCAGCCTTTCTTTCTCAAGTTGAACCAAAAAATGCCAAGGAAGCAATTCAAGATGAAAATTGGACAATCGCCATGAAGGAAGAGTTAAACCAATTTGAACTATGTCAGGTATGGGATCTTGTTAAGCCTCCTAAAAATGCATCTATTATTAGTACAAAATGGATTTTCAAAAACAAATTAGATGAAAATGGTGTCATAACAAGAAACAAAGCCAGATTGGTAGCTCAAGGCTATAATCAACAGGAAGGTATAGACTATGAATAAACTTTTGCCCCTCTTGCAAGGTTGGAAGCTATAAGAATTTTATTAGCCTATGTGTAATAACCCGATATTTTCTATATAAATAAATAAGAAATTTTACGTACAATTTTTTTTATTTATAAAGGTGGAGATATGTGCTAGGTAATGTGTATATACATATACATACATATATATATATATATGTATATGTGGTAAATAAAATTTATTTATTACATTAATTATTGTAAATAATTTTTTTTAGAATTATTGATCATTATAAATTGTATTTATAATAAATTAATTTTGTAGTAAAAATATTTTTATTATTTATTTCCCATGAGAATATGATTATATATTATTTAAATAATATATGAAATGATTATAGAATTATTATAATAACTAGTTTATTATATGAATTTATTTAAGATTAATTAATTTAATTATTTAACTTAATTAATAATGTTATATATGAAAGATAAATCGATATGGAATTCAAACCCTAATTCTGGATTTTGAGCAATGAATGAGAACAATAATATTATATTAAGTATATTTCAGTGTTATAAATATGTATATTATGTGTGTAAGGTTAATGTGTGGAACATTTTTAATATAACATGACAAAACCCTAATATTACTGATAAATTCTAGTTTTGAAGTCAAATGAGACTTTAAAATATGTCTAGTAATTGTGTTAATTATATGATTAATGATATTTATTATAAATATTAATGCTAATTAGGAAAACCCTAATTATAGGAAACCCTAATTGCAAATTAAAAAACCCTATTTGTTATTTAGTAACCCTAATTATCAAATTAGAACCCTAATTGCTAAATTAGCAAGTTTAATTATAATTAGTAAATTCTTAAACTAATTTTCAAGTCCATATAATTAGGAAAAACTAAATTAATTAAGTAACCTTAATTTGTAATTCTAGAAACTAAAATTTTTATTTTAAAGCCAAATTAGAAATCCTAAAAAAATCATTGTGCCAAACCTTAGGGTCAAACCCTAAGGGCTTGCCAAGATTATCAAAATGCCATTAAATTTTTAAGCTAAAAATCCAAATTACCCTTTTCTTATATTTTAAGCTAAGAGATCTTTCTAGATCTAATGACTCACCATGCTAAGATCTCCCATGTGCCTAAAATCTCAGCCAAATATTATCCCCTTTGACACCTTGCAAGTTTAGATTCAATGCATCAAATTATAAGAGATAAAGAGAGAGAAAATCAAAACTAAAGTTCATTTCTTACACAAACACTAACCTAGACTCTCTCTCTCTCTAACCCACGAATTATAGTAGCATTTCAGTTCCCAAACCAAGCCCCACTAACACCCATAACAAATCAGGAGCTTTGAATCAAGAAATTGTTCATAAAGGTATAAACCTAACCCTAGAAATCTGATAATGAAAGCTATGTTAGATGTTAGTTTTTAGTTTTTTTATGTTAAACATGTTGTATGTAGTGTGTATTGATGATCTAGGTTGATAGATGTTAGATCCATAACATCTATAGGCTCGGATTTGATGATTTATAAAATCAAGAAAAATTTAAAACTGTGGTCTAACAACGAATGTCAGAACTTATATATCTCTCTGTGTTAAGTGTTAGTGGTGTTTGATGTTATAGATCTGTTCTATGTTGTAAGGGCTTTGATCTGAAACTTGAATAAAGCTCAGATCATTTGTAGATTCGAAGATATAGGCAGTCAAACCTCGTTGACCGTTCATGAAAATTGAGTTTCTAGGTAACCCAGAAACCTAGATTTTGTCTGACAACATTTTTCTAGCATCATATCTTGTTGTGTGTTATTAGTTAGGTCATGTTGTTGCTTTAATGTTGTATTCTGATATAAGGACTACACAATCATGTCCTATGATCACCCAGATCCTTATCAGAATCGTAGATAATCATGGTCAAACTGGGTTGACCAATCTGCCCGGATGAAGATTATGGGAAACCCAGAATCTTCAAGAACACGTTCCTGACAGGTACTTTGACCGGCATAGATCTGATTGTTGTGATGTTGTTAGGCTTATTTTATGTAACGAATCTGTTCCTTGGCATGTTGTCTACAAACTGAAGCCATAAGAACACAAAAACATCACATAAATCACAAGTCATGGAAGCCAAATATGTTAAGACGAATCGTTCTTCATTTCGGGTAACCCGTAAATGAAGAAACGTACTCGATGTACCACTTTGCATGCTTAGATCTCCTTAGTGTGATGTTTGTTTGCCATGTTTGTTGCTGGATCATGTAGTCTTGCACTAGCACTACAAGATTTGACCAATAGTTTGTCCAGAAACATTATAGATTACAAATTAATCTTGGTCAAAGTAGTACCCTCGATCACTGAGTATGAATATCTGGATTTCTCAAGAACACTTTAGGCGACGGTTTCTGTCGCCAAAAGCTATAGCGATAGTTTTAGTAATTTTAATTAATTAAATTTCTAAAAATCATTTAAAAATAGAAATTAATTTCTAAAAATTCCAAAAATTATTTTTAAAATTATTTTAAGTTATAAAAATTAACTTTTAATAATTTGGCATATTTTTCATAAATATTAGTATTTATTGAATATTATTGATATTTAATTTATTTAATAAATGAATTAAATAAATTAATTAGAAATGATTTTATTATATTAAAAATCATTTTAAATGATAATAAGGTATTTAAAAATATTTTAAGTTTTAAAATATAACTTTTAATATTTTATAGAAAATTTCATTAATTATTTAATATTAATGATATTAGATTATTTAATAATTATATTAAATAAATTAGTGTAAAAATCATTTTAACATTAGAAAAATCATTTTAAATGAAAATAAAGAGTTTTAAAATATTTTAAGTTATAAAATATAACTTTTAATATTTAAAGATAAATTTCATTAATAATTTAATATTAATGATATTAGATTTATTTATTAATTATATTAAATAAGTAATTTAAAAATGATTTTATTTATTTAAAATCATTTAAAAAGGATATAAATGAATTAAAAATATTTTAAATTATAATAAATGACTTTTAATATTTTGATAAGTAATGCATTAATATTTACATATTAATGGTAATTATTTAAAAATGATTTTAATTGTTTTAAAAATCATTTAAGGGTAATATTAATACTTTAAAAGTATTTTAAATTGTTATAAATAATTTTAATATTTTGGTAATGGTTTCATTAATATTTTAATATTAATTAAATATTAATGATAATAAAATTATTTAATATTTAAATTATTTAATAATGATTTCTTGTTTGAAAAAATCATGATAATTATAATAATTATTTAAAATTATTATAATTATAAAAATAATATGACTCATACTTAAATTATTTAAATGGATATTGAACTACATAATAGAGTTTTAGACTGCTTATTACCCGATAAAGTCATTTGATTAATCGGCATGTTTCGTAAATTGATCCGGACTTAGATAATCGATTTGGATATTTGTTTGTTTTTGATTGATTCAAACGATCGCTATAACTATGTGACAATGTGTTTAAGCTTATATGATGATCGCAAATAGCAAAGTTGCTATGTGTTATGATATATTATTCTAATCAACAGAATAATCTTATAAATGATAGGTCGCTGTATAAAAGATAAAACTAAGTTGTGTAAGTAGCAGATCAAGCAAGTATCCTTACTCTTGTATCTACTTATGCAATAATCCTATGTAAGTAAGTTATCGAATTATACTCCTGTTATATAAGTTTTTAAACTCTACTGTTATTGATCATGTACTTTTACATTAGTATTCATGCCAGTTGTCAAACTCTATTTGTTTACCAATAAAATAGTAATGTATGATCAATATATACCCTGTTTATAGATAGTTTAGTTAGATTATACAAGTGCCTTCACTTGGATAATGATTGTATTTAATCACATGTTGATGCATACCTATTAGTTTTCAAGTATGCATATGTTATTTAAAAACCGTCTAAGCTATTTAACTCACTAGACACAAATTTAAAAAATATCGTTGACCAGGATAGAATATTATTGTTACTCAGCTGGATTATTTTAATTCAGATTCCCGACTAAGTATGAACATCCCATACATGGGAAAATTTTGTGCGCCAAAGGCGGATAAGATGAACAATAATATTATTCTTGCATGTAGTATTGATTAATACAGGGCATAACGGGCTGATCACCCCCCGTGCCTGCAAGTTATGACGGTTTACAGATGAAGTTTTGTTTAACCTTTTCGAAAATAGAAAACAATGTTCATAGTCTGTCGACTGATCTCCAGTTATAATCTGTACGTAGTTTCAAAAATTTGATATAGAATTAATATGTTGTTATTATTGGTTTAGCTTACTTCATAACTGTTGCTTCATTGTAGAAGTGTCGTCTAAAGAAAACATTTAAATCTTTCAGATAAACTTTATTTATTGTTATTACTTGTTGGGCACTCAAATGCTCATTCTTGCTTAATTTAAATGTTTTCAGCCAATCGTGATTAACCTGAAAGTTCATGCATAAACAAAGGAAAAGAAAAACAAACAGAATAAGATTTATGGTATTTTATGTAATAATTAGACTTTATTAAGACAATGATAACTATTAAGTATCATGTAATGAATGTTTAAAGGTTGCGTACCTGGGATTAGACTCTGATATATGTCAATTAAGTTTGGTATTTATATTATTGTTATTATTATTAGTATTATTTTGCTCATAGAAATGGTATCGTGAAGCACCGAGTTCAGGTTTCAAGTACCTGAATTTGGGGGCGTTACACTATACATGCTTTCGATAATTTAAATTATATCAAATGGATGTGAAAAGTGCTTTTTTAAATGGTTATTTAAATGAAGAAGTATATGTTAAGAAACCACCCGGTTTTGAACATGAAAAATATCCACATCATGTGTTTAAATTGAAAAAGGCGTTGTATGGATTAAAACATGCTCCAAGAGCTTGGTATGAAAGACTAAGCAAGTTTTTATTAGAAAATGGTTTTAATCGCGGTAAGATTGACTCTACTCTTTTTATTAAAACCAAAAATAAAGATTTATTAATTGTTCAAATTTATGTGGATGATATAATTTTTGGAGCTACTACTAACTCTTTGTGTGAGTGGTTTTCTCAATGTATGCATAATGAGTTTGATATGAGCCTTATGGACAAATTAAACTATTTCTTGGGGTTTCAAATCAAACAATCCAATGAAGGGATTCACATTCACCAATCCAAGTATGTAAAGGAGTTATTAAAGAGATTTGGTTTTGAGAATACCAAACTAAAGTTAACACCAATGAGTACTACCATCGCTTTATCATGGATGCTGTTGGGTAAAGATGTCAAGTGACAATGTATCGAGGTATGATTGGTTGCTTACTTTATTTAATTGCATCAAGACTGGATATTATGTATAGTGTATGCCTTTGTGCTAGATTTCGAGCTCAACCAAAAGAATCTCATTTTAAAGCGGTAAAAAGAATATTTAAATATTTATCTGGTACAATTAATTTTGGCTTACACTATCGTGTATCTCCTAGCTTTGAACTAATTGGATATTCAGATGTAGATTATGCAGGGTGCCAAGTTGATAGAAAAAGCACAAGTGGTGCTTGTGAATTTTTAGGGCAAAGCCTTGTGGCTTGGCACATCAAAAAGCAAACATCAAATACTTCCTTGTCCACTACTAAGGTGAATATTTAGCGGGCAGTAGTTGTTGTTCACAAATTTTATGGATGATTCAAACTCTTCATGATTTTAATGTGATATGTGAAATTGTGCCTATTATGTGTGACAATACTAGTCTGTAATTGATATTTCAAAAATCCTCGTGGCTTCATTCTCAGATTTAAGCATATCATGAGTGAGACATCATTTTTTTGAGAGATAATGTTGCTAAAGGGTTAATTAAATTAGTATTTGTCCTCACCGAACATCAATCATGGATAGTTTTACAAAACCTTTAAGTGAAGAGCGTTTTGCACTTTGAGAAGAGAACATGGAATGTCTGTATGTGGTTAGAATTTTTTTTTTAAATTAATTAAAAAAAATTAAAAAATATATTTATTTCAGTTTATTATATGATATAAAAATTATATTAGGATCCAATTCACATTATATAAATTATTTAATTTATGTGAGTTATCATTCTGATCTTATTTACATAAGGGTAAAATTGATATTTTTAATTTATGGGGGTATGATTGATATTTGTTATGTTGATTTTTGAGCGGGAATAGATTTTTTTTCAGTTCTTACCTGTTTCTATTTTTTTTAAAAAACTCTTTATCTCCCACTCTTCTTGGACCAAATTCTAAACTGATCAGGTATCTAAAATCTTTTAGTATTCTGTTATATATTTTTTCCTTATTAGTTATTCTTTACTTCTTCTCTTTTTTCTATGATATCCGTAACATAGATTTCTTTTTAACAAAAACCCTTCATCTTCTTTGTTCCTTCTATCACGTCTTTTGTTCCTTTGTCCCTCCTATCACGCTTTTCTCTCACCAACCTAGGGTTTGTTCTTCTCCCTATTTGCTTCAAGTTTTCACATAATCTCCATAAAAATGGCAAAAACAAGGGGTGGGTTTATCTTCAATACTGGATAGCAGCCTATACAACGCCCCAAGGCAACGGATATGGCATCTCAAGAATTGGATCGTTAAGACGGAGCTTCTTCATCAAAGGGACTGAGAGATGAACGTCGTTTGAACAGAAACCTCTCCAAGATGGTCTCTGATTTGGGAACTTCTTCAAAGAAGATGAAGAAGACAGGGGAAACATCTAAGGGTAAAAATCGAGTTGCTGTGAGTATACCCATTTCCAATTCTATTTCTAGAACTCACATTCTACTGCTATGGTAGTCACCATTGATTCCCAGATTAATAATATGAATTATTATCTACGGGTAAAACAGTATTTTGACAGATGTATGTGTTGGCATAGTACCATGTTTTATATAAATAGATATATTTCCGGGTATTTAAAAAATCTTTAAATATGGAGTAAAGTAAATCAATCGGACATGGATTAGTTACTACATTCCATTAGCCTATAAATAAGTAGCTTCATTAATAATTCATTCTAGAGAAATTATAAGAGAAGTAATTAGGAAAAATTATAGGTTAAGAATATATTCCGCTACTTCACTGCTTCTATATTCATTTCTTTTTTACTAAGGGTGTTATTTCTTTCTTCTTCAAGAGAATCAGATTCCATTCAATTATTCCGCTAATAACCCGTAGTATGCATAAATTTATACATAACTGCATACGCAGACACCATACTTCGTGAAACTTTATGTTATTCCATTGCTTATTATTCTCGAAATCCTTCAAGCCTAATTCAACTTGCGAATTCTTCTATTATAGTTGGGAACATATCTCGCTAAGTGTTTATTTGACTTGGGCTTTTATTATCTCCGCCGAATATCACCAGGTGTTTTACACCCACCGGTTCGCCTTTATATTCTCGTCGAAAATGAGATTCCGCTATAAGGGCATTTATGGTGATTTCTTTGTTATTCCATTTTATTTCAGCTATAAAACTTTCAATATCTATGAAATTAGTGGTAATATCCTCGAGTATTTAAGGTTTATAACATACTCATGGAAATATTCTTTCCCATAAATTTTACCTCACGTAAATGTTGTCAAGCAATTGACGCATAATTCTATTTCTAGGGATTAAATGGTGGTTTATTTATTGTCGAGTTCAGCCGATAAAATTGATGAAAACCTTTAAAACCTAAAGTATGTAGATTTATTCTCTACTGATTTCTTTTTAATGGATCGCTTAATCACCGCAGCTAAATCAAGTTGGTATTTTATCGCTTAACATTGAAGGCTAATGATAATATTCGCATTATCTGGATAATATTTACGGAATAGCTGAAGTTCACCTTTTCACCGTTTTCGTGAAACGGTAACATACCGGACGAGTTTGCAGAATGATGGTCCAGAGGATAGCATGATTCAACTGAATTTGTACCAATGTAAGTTACGGTACAAGATGGGTGACGATACCCACCTTTTGGGGCGCCACAATTCAATTGTTTTTGATCCCAAAAATTTGAAAATCAATTTCAGAAATTAATGGTCAAGAAATCCATCGTGTATGGCAAACCTGTCGACCCTGTTCTTTTTCAGACTATTGGTGTTACTGAAATTTTTAATCAACTTGGTCTATCTAGTTTGTTATTTCTCCCAACATATGCGTATCTCAAATTGATTTAACAATTTTATTGTAACCTGTCTGTTGGACATAATCAGATTCAAACTTTTGTGAAAGACAAAATAATTTTAATAGACTCTGTTTTGCTAGGTGTTTTGTTTGACATACCTTGTTCTGGCCCTTCCCCATTCACTCTAAAAGGGCCACTGGAATTTGAAAATCTCTCTGTTGTGCAATAATTGTGAATAGTTAAAGATTTTCCCACATCTGAGTTTGTTTCTTTACCCACAGTTCTTGAAACAACTCCATTAAATAGTGTGATTCATAAGCTTATTCGTGCAAATATTATTCCTCGAATCAAGTAGTAGTCCGAGATGAGTGTGATTCATAAGCTTATTCGTACAAATATTATTCCTTTATCAAGATTTAATATTGTCATCTTTCATTTTGTCAAAAACAAAATTTAATTGTGCTCTTTTAATGATAAATCATATGGAAAGTTGTGTCAAAACTAAATCTAAATGTTTTCCATATGGTGGATTTTTGACAAAGATATTTACTCATTTTGATATATCTTTTGAGAATGAAGAAGTTTTTCAATTAACTGAAGTAATTGATGACTTAGTTTTTAAAAATTCAAAACTCAAAATTGGGGCTAACAATGTTTTATCTTGGGACATTGAAGAAGATATTCCTGTTCCTACTGCTCCTACTGTTTCTCCTTCCCATTCTCCTACTACTCATTCTATTCCAATTCCTCCCGCTTCTCAAAATTCAGACCTTTCTCATCTTGTTACTGATATGAATTCCAAGTTCGACACAATGCTTGAACTCATGCATAATTTTTCAGCTTCACTCAATTCTTTATCTGATAGAGTACTCACAGTTACTGAGAAGGTTGAATCTTTAGATGTGCAATTCAAGGATCTTACTCAGAAGATTGAAGATGGGTTGTTTGAGACTGATAATGAAGACAATTAATTACTCCTTTTTGATGATGTCAAAGGGGAAGAGATTTTGGGGATTTGGATTGGATATTTGAAGTTTTTTTGGATATGTTTTGGTTTGGATAACTAATTTGGATATTTTGGAATTTGGTAATATTTGAATCTGTTGGTTGAATCTGTTTTGATTGGTTAAGATATATGATTATAAGATTATTCTTTACTGTCAAATTTTGGGTACTATTTGTTGAATATGACTATATGAGTTATTTGATATACATGCAATTAACATGTGATATACATGTCATGTTGAAAGATTCTATTTGACAAATATGCCTAAATTAAGGGGGAGCCATATATTTAGGGGGAGTATAGTATATATATTGTCATCATAAAAAAAAAGGGATAATGTTAGTATATATACTTTGTGGTTTTAATGATGACAATGTTTATATGGGCTAAATTGATTTTATATTGGCTTATAATCTAATTGGGTCATGTTAATCAAATATTTTTATGCATATTAATTATATAAATATTGTGAGACCCCTGATTTTATGAATAAATATTTAATTTTCTCTAAATATTTTTAATATTATGGTATGGATTTGATATAATGTTATAGTTGTGGATAATATTTATAAATTTTGCAAGGTATGCAAGTTGTTATATTATATTCGATTGGTCAAGGAATATTCTTTTTGTACGGGAAATATTCAGACGACTCAAGACAATCATCAGTGGGACCCTATAACGGAATTATTGTTTGATCGAGAAAACGACAAAAATATTTTATGAAAATAACGGTGGAAGTTTTACCATTAATAATTGTTGAACTACTTTCGGTAGTAAAAAGTACGTGAATGTCTGGCGTGGTTGCATAATAGCACACGGTATTGATTATTGATGCTTACGTGAGAAGTCACTCAGTTTTGTTCAATTATTTCTATAGTAATTGTTGTAAATCTTGCTTATTATTTGGATTCTCACTTACCCATTTTTAAAAAAATCGGTAGAAAATTATTTTATATTATAATGGTGGGGGCCCACATGGGGGCCCACATGTTGGAAGAATAATGACTTTTGGAGGGTGGATTTATTTGTCCTCGGGTGGAAATGGGGGGGGGGGTAAGGGAATTTGCTTTATAAAAAGGTAATTGGTATTATATATATATATATATATGTTATAACATGTGTTATATATATATATATTATATTTTTGTTTGTTTTGTTGTTATTTGAGATTGATTGATTTTAATTGCTTGCAAGTTGGTTAATGAAATAATGCATCATGAGTCAAGCATCCGTGAATGAAGGAATTATTGCATCTGTAAATTTCTTACACAGTGCCCTTCAATTTTTCTATAAATAGAAGTTCATTCCTTCATTATTTTCTTACAAATTCACTGAAACTCTAGAGAGAGAAAATTATAGAGAGAAAGAAGAAGAGAAGTCTGCTAACTTTCTTTTCTTATATCCAGTTTCTTTTACGGTAAGGGATATTATTCTTTTGTATTCATGAAGAGAACTTCTGTTATTCCATTCCTTATTATCCTGTTGGAATAACCTGTATTCCATTCCTTATTATCTTGTTTTATTGAATTCTTATATCATTGTCATCATCCTCATGTTTATATTTTTTTTTGAAAGTCATCTGTGGCCTGTAGTGCATAGATGGACTTGGTATGATTATGACCAGGATTTATTCAGTGTAATGATGACCGTAATTTTACAAATGATGTGATAAAAGTCCTCATTGGCCCATAGTGCATTGATGGACAGTTGTTGGCATGATCATGACCATTGATGAACACACGAATATCCTTGGCCCGTAGTGCATGGATAATTTATGGTCGTGACCCTGATGAATATCCTTGGCCATAGTGCAGGGATGAAGTGGATTATTTAATAAGCTGAGTCTCAGCGATAAAAGTGATGAAAAAATATTTTTAAATCATAAAAGATAGTAGATTTTATTCTCTACTTGACTCTTTTAATGGATTTCTTATTCCGCTACGGTTAAACTTGATGTCTATTGTATTTTATCAATTTAACATTGTTGAAGACTAATGATAAGTTATTTTGCATTATCTTAGTCATAATATTTCTTGATGGGCTAGTTGAGCTCACCCTTTCTTTTCATCGTTCTCTTGTGAAATGAGAATATAATTGGACTTAGTCGGAGAATGGAGTGATGAACCAGATGATAGTATTAGTAGTCCTCACTATTCTGTTAAATAGTGTGATAATAAATGTAATGAGGACTTATTCTGAGAGTGGATATTGTCTAGAAGACAATATTTATATTAAAACTCACAGCTTTCTTGTTGTATATTAAAGATTATATTTGTATTCGCACCATGTATTTGGCGACTCGAATAGGTGATGTATACCTATTTTGGGGCGCCACAACAGTATCAAAGCTTAGGATATGATCCTCGGCTAAGATGTGAGACAAGAACTAGGAAGGAGAGAGACGGGGAATTCCTTCGCTAGTATGACCTACCTAAGTTTATTTGGTATTTAATTGGTTGGTCAGAGTATAGGGATAATATGTGATATGATAATTAACCCTTGTTTTGTGGCAGTGTTTGAAAATGGCATCAGAGAATGTTGAGAACATCAATGGAGCACAAGAGACCGTTGAGTCTCCACAGATCAATAGTCAGGATAATATGCATCAGGAAGGCGACAATCCTCAGGCAAACAATAACATTGACCAAATGATGAAAGATGGAATGTTCTGAGGCTTCATGCAACTCATGCAACATCAGACGAGAGCGGCTCCTGTCCAAAATATAGGTGGAAACACTGGCAACTCTCGGATGGTCACCGCCAAGCAGTCTAAGGAACTGGGACCACCGGAGTTCTTTGGAGAGCCAAAACCACTTAAGGCAGAGACGTGGATAAAGCAAATCAACAAGATATTTGATGTCTTGAGTTGCTCCGAAGAGCAAAAGGTTCCTTTGCCACCCTCATATCAAGAGCAGAGGCGTGACATTGGTGGGAATTTGTAAAGCGTACTCAACCTGCCACACTGAAGATGTCTTGGGAGAAGTTCCAAGAACTGTTCAGCGACAAGTACTTTCCCGAAAGTATTCATCACATGAAAGAGGTAGAGTTCATCAAGCTGGAACAAAACAACATGACCATATCACAGTACGAAGCCAAGTTTGCCGAGTTGTCCCGGTTTGCGTCCCATTTGGTTGACAATAAGGAGAGAATGACGCGAATATTTCTAAGAGGTTTGAAACCTGAGATACGTCAATATCTTATCTCTCATAAAATATGTTTGTATTCAGATGTTGTTAATAGGGCTCAGTTATTGGAGCGTGATAATGAGTCAACCCAACCAAAGGAGAGCAGCCGGCAAAATGATAATACCAAGGAGAGCAATCATCCATCGGTGACAACAAGCGTGGAGGGAATCAACATGCCAGAAATGGTAATCACTTCGGTGGTAATCATGGCCAAAACAATAAGAATGGACATTTCAAGAAGAGGAAATTCAACAATGATGGAAAGACGTCAGCATCAGCACCTGTCGTCAACAATCATGGCCACCTATCATATGCTTCAAGTGTGGAGGAGAGGGACACATCAGTCCCAACTGTGCGATGCCATCCAAAGCATGTTACAACTGTGGAAAAGAAGGTCACCTAGCCCAATTTTTTCGTGCACCGAAGACAAGTCCAACTGGGATAGAGGCATCAAAGGTCGTCCCAGAAAAGTCAAAGCCGGTAGTGCAAGGGAGAGCGTTTGTTGTAACCTCCCAGAAAGCAAGGAACCCGAACGAGGTCATTACAGGTAAGCTTATCATAAACTCTAGCAAAGTTTATACCTTATTTGATACCAGTTCTACCCATTCTTTTATTTCTCCCACTTGCGCTCAACGTTTAAATTTGACTCCGGAGAAATTGGACTTTGATTTATCTGTTAAAACCCCGTTGGGAGAAACCTTCATTACATCCACTGTTTATAAGTCTTGTTTGATTCAAATTGGTAACCGCACATTACCTGTCGATCTTATTTCTTTGAAAATACTTGCATTTGATGTGATTCTAGGGATTAATTGGTTAACTACTCATCATGTAAAAATTGATTATTTTTGAAAGGTTGTTAGCTTTCATATTCCTAATCAACCTATTATGCGAATTCAAGCAACTAAACCATTAAAATCAATCAATTTATCATCTCAAGCCATAAAGCTATTTGTTTATTTAAAAATGGATGTCAAGCTTTCTTAGCTCATGTCACGGATCTAAACAAAAATACGCCGCTTTTGAATGATATTTCTATTGTTAATGAATTTCGACGATTTTCAAGAACTTCCTGGCCTACCCCAGAGCGTGAAATTGAATTTTGTATCGACCTTGAACCCGGTACAAAACCCATTTCAAAGCCCCATATCGAATGGCTCCTATTGAACTTCAGGAGTTAAAGACCCAACTGCAGGAATTGTTAGACATTGGCTTTATTCGTCCTAGTACTTCTCATTGGGGTGCTCATGTTCTATTCGTGAAAAAGAAAGATGGGAGTATGCTACTTTGTATTCATTATCGGGAGTTGAATCATGTCACCATCAAAAATAGGTACCCATTGCCACGTATAGATGACCTGTTTGACCAGTTGCAAGGAGCCAAATTCTTTTCAAAGATTGATCTTCGTTCCGGATATCACCAGTTGAAGATTAGAACCGATGACATTCCAAAGACAGCTTTCAGAACTCGATACGGGCATTATGAATTCCTAGTCATGTCTTTTGAATTGACTAATGCTCCTGCTGCCTTCATGGATATGATGAACCGAGTATTCAAGGAATATTTGGATCACTTTGTGGTCGTCTTTATTGATAACATCCTCATATATTCCAAAACCCGTGAAGATCATGAGCAACACTTGAGGCTGATACTCCAAAAGCTTCGTGAATATAAGCTTTATGCCAAGTTGAAGAAATGCGAGTTCTGGCTTGAGGAAGTGGCATTCCTTGGGCACGTGGTATCAAGTCATGGAATATCCATTGACCCAAAGAAAGATTGAAGCTATTCAAAGTCGGGAGCAACCTAAATCGATGGATCAAGTATACGTAGCTTTTCGGTTTATTGGTTATTATCGAAGATTCGTGGAAGGATTTTTCTAATCGCTACTCCACTAACTCGGTGACTTCGGAAAGATACAAAGTTTGTTGAGCGATGAATGTGAGAAGAGTTTTTAAGAACTCAAGAGGAGACTCATTTCAAAGACTGCTCGACAATACCATCCGGTTCGGAGGGATTTGTCATCTACAATGATGCTTGAAGGCAAAGGGTTAGGATGTGTTCTCATGCAACACGGGAAAGTCATAGCTTTACGCCTCACGACAACTCAAAGAATATGAGAGGAATTATCTTACTCATGATCTAGAGTTGGCAGCTGTTGTCTTCGCACTAAAGATTTGGAGGCATTATGTAAGACCCCAACTTATTATTAATGAAATTTAATTTTCTCTATTGATTATTTTGAAATAGTAAGGGTTGATTTGATTAATGTGGATAGTTAGGGGTAAAATATGCAAATACTTCAAAATAAGCAAGTGGTTATAAAATATTCATTGTTGTCGGGGAATATTTGTTTGGTCGTGGAATATTCAGATCGCTTGGAATATTCGCATATGACCAATGCAGTATAATATGTGGGTCCCATAACTGAAAGCGATTGGATGAAGAAAACGATAAATATAAGTGGTTTAAAAATAATCTGGCGTGGTTGTTCACAAGATTATCATCGTTAAAATACCCGGTGGTTAAAACACAAGAAAGACACCAGATTGCACCAATTATTGATTCTTACGTAAGAAGGCACTACTCAATAATGGTTACAAAGAATTATCGCTCAAAGATTTTATTGAGTTAATAATTATTGCGTTGATATTTTATATTCATTGTTTCAATAATTGTCATTACACGAAGATTTTTCATTATCGAAGCAATAATTCATATTATTTGAATAATATTATTAGATAACATTATTGGCAATGTCTAGAAAGTTCGCTCTAAGGAGAGGTTTGGTCACCTAATTGCACGCCAAGAAGAAGAAATTCTTATTGAAAGCCCTCTTTCCTGGGAACTGCTCGTTGTCAATATTGTGATTCGTAATATTATTTGTGAATAATTAATTATTGATTCATATGATGAGGAAAATATTGATTTTATGTGGATATAGATGGAGAAAAATTTTAATGTGACAATTGTTGAAAATTGAAATTTTATCTTTTTCTCGATAAAATAATTATTTAAATATATTATTATATTTTAATAATATAATAATTGTGATATTTTACAACGAATGTGGGATATATGAGTATACAAGGAGGAAGAGTATTTTTGTTGCAATAAATGTTTAAAACATGTTAAACATGTTGGTGGACCCCATTTATCGATCGAAATTTGATTATAGCTTTGTAAAATCGCCTCGCTTGTGGATTTGGTCAATTTCTATTTGGAATTTGAAAAACTTTCTTCCGTAAAGTTGTAGAGAATTGAATTTCCTATAAAAACTCGCAAGATTCGAATTTTCTGATGAAAAGGCTATTTATTATGAATTATTGAAGTTCTGAAGTTCCGAAATAATTAATTTTTGGGAGTTTTAGTTAATTATTTTGAGAAAAACGTTTTTTGCAACTAATTTGGCCTCACATGTGATTCAAATGGGCTGAGATCAGTTGTCTAAGGTGGGCTAAAGAAAATGTGAAAAATATATTAATATTATATTCAATTTTCGCTTTTGGTGTTCTAAGCATTTTCCTATAAATAGGTGCTTAGGTTAGAATTGAAAACACACCGTAAACCCAAGTTTCTCTCTATTTCTCTCGATATATTGAGTGTATTCTTATAAGTATACTTTGAGTATTGTTAGACGGTGCAAGTTCCTTCAAAGACTATACCCTAGATTCCAAATAGTAAGTCTTAATCTTTCGAGGTAAGGGATGTTATTTTCTTCTCAAATGATATTATTTCTTCAATATCATTATGTCAAATATTGGTTGAAACTTTTATCAAATTTGAATTTTTCCATGTCTGGGTTACTATTCATGAGTTACTATTCATGAGTTACTATTCACGAGTTACTATTCATGAAGTTATTATTCACGAAGTTACTATTCACTTAGTACTATTCATGAAAGCGTGAAGATGTTTTTTGGGAAATTTCTATCTTTTGGCGTTGAGTTACTATTCACGATACCAAGACTATTCACGATATCTCAAGACTTATTCATAAAAAATAAAATTTCTTCTTTTGTCCAAAATATCTATTCGGATACTAACTTTGATTGTATCCATGTTTTGATCATTCTTGAATTTTACACCAATGATGATTATTTTTGAGGTATTTTTGACGTGGATAAAACAAAATACTTAATCCTTAATCCTTAATCCTTGTCATTTTGTTTCACCGATTCATTTCTTTAAAAATATTTTTCATCATCTTCTACCTTAAATGATGATATTATGGAATATCTTTGGCTTTGTAGTGCAAAGATGAATGATTTCGAAGAATATCTCTTTGGCCCGTAGTGCAAAGATGAGCAGTGTTTAGATGAACATGATTAATCGATGAATATCTTTGGCCTCAGTAGTGCAAAGATGAATATTTGATTCCAGATGTATATTGATTGATGTTACAGAATAAAAGATGAGCGATGAACTTTTAAATTCATACATAGAAGATAGTAGTTTGCATTCTCTACTTAACTCTTCTAATGAATTATTATTTCGCCTACTAATATTAATTTAAAATTTGTTGTCTATTGTATTCTATTAGATTTTTCCCCGTTGAAGACTAACGGTAATTTGTTGTATATTATCTTAGTCATAATATTCTTTTACTAGGCTAGTTGAGCTCACCCTTTTCCTTTTTGTTCCATTTTTTTCTTCTCATGAGGCGTAGAATATAATATATAATGCAGCCTGGGTATGGAATGAAGGTTTTAGAAAGAATTGTTTTAGTAGTCCTCATCATTTTTGTAAAATAATGTATCAATAAATGTGATGAGAATTTATTTGAGTATAGATATTGTCTAGAAGATAATATTTGTATTCAAACTCACAGCTTTTATTGTTGTAATAATAAAGTTGTAGTTGTTTACGTACTCATGTATTGACAACTCGAATGAGTGATGTATACCTATTTTGGGGCGCCACACATTACTTGTATGGGGAGAAAGTGGAGATCTTTACGGATCATAAAAGCCTCAAATATTTCTTCACTCAAAAGGAACTCAACACGCGACAACGACGTTGGCTTGAACTATTGAAAGATTATGATCATACCATTCAATACCATCCTCGGAAAAGCTTAACGTGGTAGCCGATGCATTGAGTGAAGATCATATAAGGAACGAAAAGCGATATTGTCAACGCAAAAGGCCCATTTTGTATGACTTGCAAAGGATGGAGATAGAGATAAAGACTCTGTGGACCCATGTGATGATGATACGCGAATATACGAAAGTAGAACCAACTTTAATTGATAAAGTTAAAGTCGCCAAGCTACTGGACCAGAAATGATGCGCGTATGAGGAAGAAAGTGCAAGAAGGTGCTATGCTAGGAAGCAAGAATCGATGAAGAAGGAATACTTGAGTCAACTCCGCACTTTGTGTTCCTAACGATCCCGAAGTTAAAGTATAAAATCATGATGGAGGCGCACAACACACCGCTTGCAATCCATCTCGGGAGTACCAAATGTATCGTGATCTTCGCCATACATTTTGGTGGAACAATATGAAGAGAGATATATACTGTTTATCTCAAGGTGTCTAACTTGTCAACGAGTCAAGGCGGAGCATCAAGTACCAAAAGGTCCATTGCAACCACTTGAAATTCCAGAATGGAAGTGGGAGCACATTACCATGGATTTCGTTACTGGTCTTCCCAAGGTTTCTCAAGGCATTGATGCAATTTGGGTCATTGTTGATAGATTGACCAAGTCTGCTCATTTCTTACCTATACGAGAAACTTATACACTTAAACATCTTACTCGTATGTACATAAACGAGATTGTAAGACTGCATGGTATGCCAGTATCCATAGTTTCTGATCGTGACCCAAGATTCACTTCACGATTTTGGGTTAGTTTACAAAAAGCTATGGGCACGGATTTACGATTTAGTTTGGCATATCATCCTCAGACGGACGGACAATCAGAGAGGACTATTCAAACTCTAGAAGATTTATTAAGACTCTGTGCCCTTGACTTCAAGGGAAGTTGGGACAAGTTCTTACCGTTGGTGGAGTTTTCCTACAACAACAGTTATCAAGCAAGCATTAGCATGGCTCCATTCGAGGCGTTGTATGGAAGAAAGTGTCGTTCTCCAGTATGCTGGGATGAGGTGGGTGAAGCAACGTTGTTGGGATCGGAGTTGGTACGTATGACTACGGAAAAGATTCAAGTGATCCGACAACGTATAAAGACCTCACAAGATCGACAAAAGAGTTATGATGATCTTCATCGAAAGGACGTGGAATTCGATATAGGAGATCATGTGTTGTTACGTGTTACTCCATGGAAAGGAGTTACGAGATTTGGAAAGAGAGGAAAGCTCAATCCTCGATTCATTGGCCCATTTTTAATCCTCGATCGAGTAGGAACTGTGACCTATAGACTCGCTTTACCGCCAAGTATGTCTCGTGTTCATAACATTTTTCACATATCCATGTTACGTAAATATGTGGAAGACCCGAACCACATTATTGAGTTAGAACCAGACGAAATAGCGGAAGATTTAACGTATGAAGAGTTTCCTGTTCAAATCTTGGATAAGAAGGAATATATTCTACGCTCCAAGGTTATATCTCAAGTCAAAGTTTTATGGAGGAACCACGATGTTGAGGAAATGACCTGGGAGTTAGAATCTGAAATGAAATCAAGGTATCCTTACCTCTTTGACATACCAGGTACGTACCCTAATTTCGAGGGCGAAATTTCTTAAGAAGGAGAGATTGTGAGACCCCAGATTTTATGAATAAATATTTAATTTTCTCGAAATATTTTTTAATATTATGGTGTGAATTTGATATAATGTTATAGTTGTGGGTAATATTTATAAATTTTGCAAGGTATGCAAGTTGTTATATTATATTCGATTGGTCAAGGAATATTCTTTGTGTCGGGGAATATTCGCATGACTCAAGATAATCATCAGTGGACCCCACAATGTAATTATCATTTGATCGAGAAAAGCGAAAAAAATATTTTTATGAAAATAACGGCGGAAGTTTTACCGTTATCTTGTTGAACTACTACCGGTAGTAAAAAGTACGAAGAATCTGCGTGGTTGCATAGTAGCACACGGTATTGATTATTGATGCTTACGTGAGAAGTCACTCAGTTTTGTTCAATTATTGCTATAGTAATTGTTGTAAATCTTGCTTATTATTTGGATTTTCACTTACCTATTTTTAAAAAAATCGATAAAAAATTATTTTATATTATAATGGTGGGGGCCCACATGGGGGCCCACATGTTAGAAGAATAATGACTTTTGGAGGGTGGATTTATTTGTCCTCGGGTGGAAATGGGGGGGTAAGGGAATTTGCTTTATAAAAAGGTAATTGGTATTATATTTATATATATATGTTATAACATGTGTTATATATATATATATATATATATATATTATATTATATTTTTGTTTGTTTTGTTGTTATTTGAGATTGATTGATTTTAATTGTCTGCAAGTTGGTTAATGAAATAATGCATCATGAGTCAAGCATCCGTGTATGAAGGAATTATTGCATCCGTAAATTTCTTACACAGTGCCTTTCAATTTTTCTATAAATAGAAGCTCATTCCTTCATTATTTTCTTACGAATTCACTGAAACTCTAGAGAGAGAAAATTATAGAGAGAAAGAATAAGAGAAGTCTGCTAACTTTCTTTTCCTATATTCAGTTTCTTTTACGGTAAGGGATATTATTCTTTTGTATTCATGAAGAAAACTTCTGTTATTCCATTCCTTATTATCCTGTTGGAATAACTCAGATACGCATGGTTATCCTATACTTGGTGACATTCTTCTATTATCATTTTTATTATTATGTTGGAACATCCCGCTCGTGTGTGTTTTACACCGGACTGGTTCCATCTTTGTTATTATTTACGTTGGAATATCCTCGTCTGCGTGTGTTTTACAGGACCTAGTTAAAATCTTTGTTATTATTACGTTGGAATATTCGTCGTGTGTTTTACAAGGACTGGTTTCGCTCTTTGTTATTATTCTCGCTGGAATATCCTCGCATGTGTGTTTTACAGGACTTGGTTAAAATCTTTATTTATTATTCGCCGTAATATCCTCGTCTGCATGCGTTTTTACGCCGACCGGGTTCCATTATTTATTATTCCGCATTTATTATTCTGGTTGGGACATCCGGCGTCGGTGTGAATTTCACCGACCGTTCCGTTATTATTATTCTGTTGGAATAACCCGTCTATGCGAAGTACCGCATGCATGGTGATTTCTTTTGTTATTCCATTCGTTATTATACTCAGTTGGTTAAAATTTTGACTTCTATACTCCATGAAATTAGTGGAATATCCTTGATATTTGCGCTTCATCCAAAGATTTTTCATGGAAATATTCTTCCGAGCATTCTTGAATTTTACTCTACAAAGCAAAGATCATGTTGACAATTTGGACGTTATTAGTTCCTGAATAAATTAATTCGTGAACTGCTTTTATTGAATTTTTATATCATTGTCATCATCCTCATGTTTATATTTTGTTGAAAGTCATCCGCATGGCACAGAAGTGCATAGATGGACTTGGTATGATTATGACCGAGGATTATTTGGTATAATCATGATCGTAATGTTACAAATGATGTGAAAAAAGTCCTCATTGGCCCGTAGTGCATTGATGGACAGTACATCTCTTAAATATCTACTGAGTTGTTATTGCTAACGTATTTCTACTATTTCAAAGTACTAGTTGTTGCATTGGAACATTACTTTATAGTTGTTGCATTGGAACGTTACTTTATAGTCGTTGCTCTACTTCTTTATATATATTGTTGCCCGGATTCAAGGAGATACAAGTCTGCAGAACAGAAACTTCAAGAAAGCTATCTGAGATACATTCATATCATACACTGAAGTTCTTGTATTTCTTCTTTTATATCTCTTGTAATCATAGTACAAGTCTAGGTTGGCTTGGGGGGTTTTTATTTTAGTAATATTCAGTCTGTTCAACGAAGCTATTAAAGTCTCAGAGCTGAGAGGTGTTGTAGAGGTGCAAAGGGGGTAGAGGTGTCCAATCGATTGTCGTTGTAACAGGGAGATTTATTTTCTTTGTAATTGCTGAATATTATTTTAATAAAGTGAGTCTCCAATCCTAGTTGGGATTGGACGTGAATTAGGCCACTAGAGTAGAGGATAGGGACTGAACCACGTAAAAATCTTGGTATAATTTACTGTTCTTTTTGTTTCTATTTTATGCTTTAATATTCTGCAGAATTTAGTTTAAGTCGAAAAATTTTATACTAATACAGACAAGTATTAGTTGTCCGTATATAATAGACAAAGAACATAACTAATACGGACAGGGTTAGACCGTCCTATTATAGCCTGCTATAGTAAACTTTAAAAATTGACCATTGTAGATCACTTTTGAGTATTTACACCTATTCACCCCCCTCTAGGTGTGCTTAATTACAGAATTACAAAAGTATTCCGTTTTATACAAAAAGTTTTTTGTTTTATTATTATTATTATAACAATAAAAAAAACTAAAAAATAATTTCAACCGACGGTTTGAAAAATTAACACGTCCCCCATGGAATAATAAGTCAAACTTATATCAAGTGTCTCGTGAGAAACCCCTCTATTTATATCAAAAATTGAATAAATATCTATCACAAATTACAGGTTAAATGCTTTTAAAGTCATTCTACTATAGGTCAACTTACAAATGGGTCATTGAACTTTTTTTTCTTACAAATGGGTCATTGAACTCTTATTTACTTACAAACCGTTAAAAAATCCGTTAACTTTAACCGGTTTGCCACGTAAGCAACTGACTTGTAAAAAAAAGAAGCTTATGTGGCAAGAATTATCCCATGTGGTCTTGATGTAGATTTGAAAAAAAAATTGGAGTAAATAAAACAATTATTTTAAATTAAAATATAAATAAAAAATATATTTAATTATTTTAAAATTAATCTGTTAATTTTTTTAAAAAAAAAAAGTGCACTTTTTTTATTTTTATTAAAAAAAAAGTGAAGTTTTTTAATTAAAAATGCGCTTTTTAAATAAAAAATTCAGTTTTTTTTTTTTTAAAAAGTGCAGTTTTTTAAATAAAAAGTGCAATCTTTTATTTTATTAAAAAAAAGTGCAGTTTTTTTTTAATAAAAAAATGCGTTTGAATATTAAAAATAAAAAAAATGCGATTATAAAAATAAAAAAATGCGCTTATTTTTTTAATAAAAACAAAGTTTTTATTTTTATTAAAAAAAATCGTGCTTTAATATTTTTTTTAATACAAATAACAAAAATGCGCTTATAAAAATATTTTTATGAATATTAAAAAATAAAAAAATGCAGTTATAAAAATATAAAAACACAGTTATTCTTTTTAATAAAAAAACAAAGTTTTTTTTAATAAAAAATGCGCTTTTTTATTTTTTAGAAAAAGTGCATTTTTTAATAAAAAAGTGCATTTTTTTTATTTTTATTAAAAAAGTGCATTTTTTAATTAAAAAACGCATTTTATATTAAAAATAAAAAAATGCGCTTATTTTTTTTAATAAAAACCAAGTTTTTTATTTTTATTAAAAAAATCTGCGTTTTATTTTTTTTAAATAAAAATAAAAAAAAATTATTTTATTAAAAAAACTGCGCTTTTAAATTTTTTTTAATAAAATTAAAAACAAAACTTATTAAAAAAAAAGCAGTTATGTTAATACAATTTTTAATAAAAAAGAAAAAATGCACTTTTTTTAATAAAAAATTAATGATTAATTTTAAAATAATTAAATATATTTTTTATTTATTTTTAATTTATATTTTACTTTAAAATAATTCTTTTATTTACTCCATAAATTTTTCCAAATCTACATCAAGGCCATAATGGGATAATTCTTGCCACATAAGCTTTTTTTTTTTTCACAAGTCATCTTTCTTAAAGCAAAACCTAAGTTAAAGTTAACTAATTTTTAACGGTTTGTAAGTAAATAAGAGTTCAATGACCTATTTTAAAAAAAAAGTTCAAACGACCCATTTGTAAGTTGATTATATAGAGTAAGTGATTTCAAAAGCATTTAACCCCCTAGGTGTAAAGATATAATGCATAAAGAAATAACTAATAATACAGACAGGTTAGAATCGTTCTATTATAAAGCGCTATATAGTAAACTTTAAAATTGACTATCAGATCACTTTTGAGTATTTACACCTATTCACCCCCTCTAGTGTGTGCTTAATTACGTAATTATAAAAGTATTCTCGCATTTTATACAAAAAAAAAATTGTTTTATTATTATTATAACAATAAAA